>JAPCYS010000615.1:0-154733 GCA_028641055.1 Alopecurus myosuroides
AAACAAAAACATCCAATGTTACTTGCCTAAAAGGTAGAAAATAGGAGCACGAGAGATACTAAAGCAACGCCGAAGCCAAAAGCCAATTCCAACCTGAGCTACGTTGGTCACCATCGAACCCTTAGCTTAGCTTTTGCCTGCATATACACATTGTTCACATCAACAAAAGGAGTAGATTCATGAATATGCATGCCATGAATATTGTGAGATTACTCGGTACTTCCTAGCCCAAATCCGAGTCTTACCATGGGCAGCGCGAGCTCTTCTGAGGAAGGAGAGGAAGACGATCACGACAGCGGCGGCCGCCACGATGCCAATGATGATGGCCAGAGTCTTCCCGGATCCATCTGATAAACATAAAGAACAAGATGCAGATGTCAAAAATAATGTTCATTCCATTCTATCTATGTCCTGTGTTCGATTGCATCCTACCACTAGCAGTACTACATAATTGTAGCTTTGTTCAAAGTTGCCTAGTAAAAGTTTTAAAGCTACAGAGCAAAGCATAAAAAGATGGGTATAGTACTCTAGTCAGAGTGGGTACCAGAGAGATATACTGTCGATACAAAGCACAGCCAGGATCATTTTAAACCCGCACTTTGTGATGTGCTGGTTCAGAGCACGATTGATGATAACAGGAAAGTGAAACAACTTTGTTTTTCCACGGAACGTTCGCCATTTGTCAATACTTTATAGCACAGACATTGACTATTCCAATTTATTAAGTCTACGCCGTTTCACAAAGCTGTGCACTCTTATTTGCAACAAGCCTTTAGCAAATAAAACACTCCAACTAACTTATTGGAAGCATGGTGCAGTCAGCTTCTGCGTCTACGTGTTATTGTTTTCGCTACTGCCCATGAGTTACCAGTTAGTATAGGCAACTTGAAACATCTTTGGTACATTCAAATTTCCAAATCTTGCCCTTTCAAAAGTCTTCATGCAAAGTTTATGTTGGCTCTATAATCTGCAGATTTTAAGTGTCCAATATTGCAGGCTTGAAAGCTTGCCTAGTGACTTCAGTAATTTGATATGCTTGCAGAGATTTGAATCACAAACAGTTGCGATTAACTCAAAGTTTAGAATACCACCAAAAGAAGAATTTTATTATGAGGTATATGTTGATGTAGCCCATGATGTGGAAGGGCTAGGATTTAGGATGATTAAGAATATTAACCAGCTCGGTGAACTGGTAATATAATATTGGCAAGGTAATAAGCAACGAGCATGCAACAGAAGCCCAACTACAGAATAATAAATATCTTGAAAAGCTAAACTTGAAATGGTCTTTGTTGAGGAATCCAGAGGACAATGACATCGAAGTTCTTAGATTTTTACAACCTCCTGCCTGCCTCAAGTCTCTGCTCCTCCATGGTTATCCAGGTGTGTCACTTCCAACTTGGTGCCAATTTACCACAAGTGGATAGGTGTTGTACTGTTCTACAAGCATATCCCTCCACTTTATAAAGGTACAATTGGTATTTACACCAGATGCTGAAGCTCGTAGATTTTTTGTGTTAAATATAAACTAAATGCACACCGGCAGTAGCAGGTTTTACAGGAAAAATTTCAGACCAGGGAGGCAAACTTCCTCGATGGCAGGGCAAAAAGAAAATGTATTTGTTTCATTTCTTCCATGGAAATGGAAATAATTCTCTGGGTTCTTCATATTGAAGCTAAACATACTTGTGTAGAAATCCTACAGGAGAAGCAAATTTCAACAAGTTCTGCACTCTATTTTTAGGGAAACAAGTTCACCAAATTTCAATAAATCCTCATGAATCAATTCTCAGATTTTTACACAAATTTTATACCAGGGTCTAGGGAGGCAAAATTCGTCATGGCAGAACTACACATCACCACTTGAACTCAAGGATACATATCAACCAAACACTAGAAGAAGGAGAAGAAGAAATAAACGCACCTTTGGCTTTTGGTTCCAGTGCAAGGTGTCGCACCTTGTGGTACCCTTCAACATGGTCCTACATGCATTTACGGTTCGACCATAATTAGCTTCAGTATGGACACCTCAAATCGGTGATGATAAGAAGATTTGGCTGATTGTGGTTTTATAGAAAGGGGAAATGAATGATGCAATTCAATGTTTGGACAACATCACTATACCAGCCGAAGGAAGTCATGATGAATAGAATCCTCCGCGTCTATAGCCTTATCAAGGGCACTGTCCGATGTAGGACTGCAAAGCAAAAACCATCAATTACTATTTCGGTCACCATATTTAAATCGATGGCAGAACTTGTAAATCATAGTATCACCATTTATGATACATCTCATGGCCAATTTCGATTATTTTTTGCCGGTAATGTGTAATTTTTATTTAGTGGTGAGTATGCTGCTTCTCTACCAAAGTTAAATAGTTCTGAACTACGCTCAGATCAATAGATTATATTATCTATCATCTAGAGTTTGAGCAAAATGAATAACTGCATAAACCTTTTGAAATATCAGCATAACATGAACGGGAGGCTTTATTGAGTCCTTTTTCTGGTTAAATATAGAACCTTTCCATGGAGAGTTTATATAAAAAAAATATCTTTCTGCCTATGACTTCGTTTCACCAAACAAGAAATTTTGGCATAGTGCCAGTAACCTTATCTATGTCCGATCATAAATCGAATGACAATTCCCTTCTCCTGTTCCAGTTTACAATGGTAGATACGTACTGACTATTACATCAGAGGCAAAACAGAGTAGGAGTAACTATCAGCCAGCAAAATGATCCATCCTAGTCCAAGAGCTCCACTTTTAGCAGAAACTATGTAGGATACGTATGACCAGTCAGCTCTAATGATATGCAATTCTACTCAATTAATTGTATTATCTGCAGCTAACCCTATTTCCTATGATGATATATAACCCCATTTGATTAATCCTGTACACATCGGTTGTAACTGAATTGAAGCAGAGGACTTCAAACGAGATCAGTTGGCGATAGTGCCATACAGAGAGAGAGACCGAAAACAGAGCGAACCCCCCCCGACCCCGAGCGCGCCTAGGGTTCCGGCAGCCGGCCGGCGGCGGCCAGCCTCCGCCCCCCCCTCCCTCTCCTCCTCGCGCGTGGCCGTCGCCCCCGCGCGGCGGCGGCGCGCGCCCCCGAGCCCGCCCCTTCCCGCCCCCCGTTTCTCCCTCTCCCGTCGCCGCCATCGGCAGAGCCCGCCGGGCGCGGCCCGCGCGGCGCCGGCGGCGGCGGCACGTCCCTCCCCGCGCCGGGATGGGTGGAGGCGGGGCTCTGCCCGTGTGGCGGCGGTGCACCTCGGCCGGCGGCGGCTCGGATTCGCCCGGGAGACGACGTGGCGGCGGCGGCACGGCGCAGAGGCGACGGCTCGGCGCAGCGGCGGCGGCGGCACGGCGCAGCGGCGGCGGCTCCTCGGCTGCCGGAGGTGAGCGCAGCGGCGGCGCCGCTAGTTGGTGGTGCGGGTGGCTAGGGTTCTGCCAGGGCCTGTAGGTCCAGATCTGGGCCCTATGGGGCCAATCTGGGTTGGTGCGGGCCCAAGCTCGACCCGGCTACCCGGTTTAACTGAGGTACGAAGATGCTTGTGACGGAGCGGCGGCGGCGATAACAACGTGTCTTCTGCAGCGTGGCGCCGGGAGCTTCGCGGATCCGTATTGGTCCGGCCGAGCCTTTGGTGCCGATCATGAGGGTAGCAGCGGCGTCGGCCTACGTGCAGAAACGTGGTGGCGGAGACTTCACGGACCCTCTCAGGGACCGGCCGGGCTTGCCCAGCCTGGTGTGTCTCTGCTACCGCGTCCGGTCGGCACCCGCCTATGGCGGTGGAGGTAGTCCTCCAGGTGGCTGTGCTGCAGCCGCCCTCCGGCTCCAATATGGCGTGGTGTGCTCCTGCGGGTTGCGTCCGGTCGGTTACCGTCTACGGCGGTGGAGGTCGATCCCTCCCACATGGTTGTGCTTCTGCCGTCCTGTCTATGCCGGGTTCTCCTCGGTTCGACCAGTCGTGTGGTGCTCTCCTGGTGATACGACATTGGGGACTTCAATTCCGTGGTGGCGTTTGTTGGTGGGTGGAAAGAGGGGTGGAGCACGTCGGATTGTCCAGGGTTGTGGGTTTCGAGGTTGGGAGAAATCCTTGTCTTCGTGACACCGACGCGGTGGCGCTTGGAGTGTCGCCCTTCCTTCCTGAAGGGCGTCGGGTGTACCTCTTCTCCCTACCTGTAGCGTACCGGGAGAAATCCTAGGACCCGTCCGGACAGCAGCAACGTTGCCGTTGTGTTCCTTCTTGGAGGTGTTGTTTGGTACGCGACATCTCAGACTGCTAGGATAGTGGTGGGACTTTGCCGGAGAGAGCGCAACGGATGCGAGTCCCTTTTGTTTTCGTTGATCCACCTATGTTGGCTTTGTTTTCTTTTCTTTTCCTTTTTCCTTTCTTTTGGGTGTGATTGTGCTGTTTCGCCCCAGCAGTGGTCTCAGAACTTGTATCGGGTGGTTGCTATTAATATAGCGGGGCGAAAGCCTATTTCGAGAGATCGGTTGTAACTAAGACATGTGAACTAAGAATATGAAATGCAGCATGCAACAGCTAATCCAACACAAGGAAACGCATTGGAAAGTATGAACCTTGAGGCATCCAGGTCACGTTCGACGTGACCACGCCGCTCGCGTCTGTTCCAGACGGCGGTGCCGGCCACCGCCGAGCCGTCCCCGGCGCACCCGGTCGCCGCCAGCGCTGCCGGGAGAAGGTGCGTGGCGAGCCCTAGCGCGGGCGCGGAGACGCTGCAGGTCGCGCTCGCGGCTGCTCGGCGATCCAGCCTGGACGGGCATGCGCCGACCCATCCTCGCTCGCCGGTGAGCCTGTTCCCGCTCTGTCCGTCGACGTCCCTATTGCAGACGAGGGAGCAGCGGTGGGCGGCGCCCGGGACGATGCGGATCCTCGAGGTCGGGCTGGCGACGGCGGCCTAGAAGAGGCACTGCGGCGTGGGTGTAGATGCCGATGCGGATCCTCGAGGTCGGGCTGGCGACGGCGGCCTAGAAGAAGGTGCTGCGGCGTGGGCGTAGATGCCGAATGGGGGACGGCCGCCCAGCGAGTGTGGGGGATCAGCCGCCCAGCGAGTGTGGGGATCGGTCGTACGCCTGACCCTGACCTAGACGGATGGCTATCTTGCAAAGGCCCCCTGTTAAATATTTAAATTGCTTTGCCGACATGTTTTTATCCCTTTCCCAAATTGCCCTTCGGAGAAAATATACTAGTGGGTATGCTGACTAGTATAGACCAACGTGAGCCACCGGATCAGATGGGTTGGACGGTTCCTGCTTCTGCGTCCCTACCGCCCCAACAACGACCTTAGGCTGGTGCCAATGCACCTCCCACTATTCACGGGCTATAGCCCCGCCACGTCGTCCCGATCACCGTCCAGGAATGGAAGGAGCCAAAGAAAGCACGTGTTGGTTTCACTTATGTCGACAAGAGAACGAAAAAGATTATGTTTAGAAAGCTTATTGCACATTTCATTCTACCTCCGGAATACAACAAAAAAGATGAATTCGGTCAGGACGTTCCGGGTGGACGTGAGAGGAGGAGGATAGTCAAAGAGTTCGCTCTTCAGAAGATGGCCGAAGCATTCCGGAACTTCAAGAAAAAATTGTTCCGTGAATATGTCAGCCAGGGCAAGACTCCGAGTTTCACTGGACAATATGAGAAACTGAGAGATGATTGGACAGAATTTGTGACGCAACATAAATCGGAGCATTTCAAGGTAATGTCGGCAAAAAATAAGGCTAATGCGAAAAAGAAACAGTACCATCATGTTATGGGGCCAGGAGGATACCGCGTTTCGGCGCCTAAGTGGCAGGCAATGGAGGACGGCCTAAGGGCAAGAGGAATCCGTCTAGGTACAGAGGGATGGGACGAAAGAGCCAAAATGTGGTGGTACGGGCATGGGGGATCGCTAGACCCGGAGACAGGGGAGTGTGTTCACCGGCAGAAAAAGTTTGCTCCCACAAAAGAACTTGTTGACGCAATGACCAAAGCTCAACAGGGCAAGATCACGTTCAACAGAGAGAGAGACCAACTGACAGTTGCCCTCGGAAATCCTGAACACGGAGGACATATACGAGGCAAAGGCAGAATGCCGTGGAAAGTAGGGTTTTCCCAGGAGGGTGACCCGTACTGTTACAGAAGCCGTAGGAGAGGTACGGACCGGGCTGCAGATGAACTGGCGAATCTTGCATGGAAGTTTCTGACCTGAAGAAGGTCGTGGCGGAATACTTGAGAAAGAAAAAGCGTCGGCTGCAGGGCCGCATCAAGAACATGCAACGGATCTCGGAAGCCAGCAGCGGAGAAGCAGCGTGGCTTCCACGGAGGCCCCGACTGCAGGTGCTAATGCACCGATGATCGAGAGTCGTGCACCGGAGCCTCACTACCCCGTGGATGACGTAAAGGAGATGAAAGAATGTGATCTGCATTATCCCGTGGGGAACATTTCCATGAAGGTGGCTACCGGCAGTGCTTTACCCTATACACCTGGAGCACTCCATCACAACAACCCCATTCCATATGGCTATGCTCGTGTCACGGTGGAAGACATAGTCCAAGCGTTTGAGGACCTGGAGATTGACATAGCTACACCCGAAGGGGAGAGAAGACTTGGAGATGTCAAGCGCCAGTTCATTCTATGGAAAAAGAAGTACATAGTGTTTCCAGGCGAGACGCCAAGGCTAACAAGTCCACCCCCCTACGATGGTGCAGGTGCTGGTGGTGGTGGTGGTGCTAGTGCTGGTTCACCTACGCCTCCTTCACGCCATTCGACGCCGTCCCCCGATCTTCCTCCTCCGGTGGTTAAGCAGCCGTCGCCCCACGATTCCTCCTCCGGAGGAAAAGCAGACGTCTCCCACTATTCCTCCTCCGGAGGAAAAGCAGACGTCGTCGCCCCCCATTCCTCCTCCGGAGGATAAGCGGACGTCGCCCCCCATTCCTCCTCCGGAGGATAAGCAGACGTCGCCCCCCATTCCTCCTCCAGCGAAGAAACAGAAGCAGGCGGGCAGCAAGGGAACACGCTCTTGGTCTATTAACCCGGACCCTTATGTACCTAAGACCACACGGGTACCGGAGCCATCACTGAAGCCTCTCACCCCAAGGCCTTGGGAACTTAGTGATGCTGAAACCAAATTGGTCGTGAAGGCTGACGTTGAGAAATGGAAGGGCAAACTGAAGGCGCTAAAGGAGCCTGAGCCCAAGGAAGTATTCCCTCCGATTGTAGACTATTGGGCTACGGATTTTTTATCGACAGTGTCCCAATCCGTGAAGAATTTGCCTAAAGACTATGATATTGAACTTCGTAAGCAAGCAGGAATATTGGAGGAGGAGAAAAAAAAAGCAAAAATGATACAAAGCGGGAAACAAGTTGCCCAGCTCGGGATGCAGAGTAAACAATCGATATCCCCCCTCATAGTGAAAGCCGCTCCGGAACATGACCCCGAGGTCATAAATGCTGTGACAGCAATGGGATTGACTGTAGCTACTGCCATGCAAAATGCGTCCGAGGCCGGTATGTCTCTCCGTGCCTTTTTAGACATGGACGATATGCCAGTGGCTGATGTAGCATTAAAATATGTGAAGAAAGGGCCTCTCGTCGAGCCTGCGAAGGAAAAGATCTACCACCACTAATGCAAAGTCTGCTACGTTGGTACAAAGATTTCATAACTTTTACCGACAAAGAATATGTGTATGTGGATTATACAGACGAGCATCACACCAAAAAGTACTCTGTAACAGTTGAGTTGAGTGAATTGTTCCAACTGTTCAATATGCGTGAGCTCGACAAATCTATCCTGAGTTGCTACGTTCTGTAAGTGATTTATTTCTACCTCATCTCGTTCTTCATTTGCCTACACTATATATATATATATTGTCCTAACTATATTGTTCCGTACGCTATTATGCAGATTGAAGATTTGGGAATGCAAAGTAAGACTCATCCATGATATTGGGTTCATTGACCCACAAATCATTAATGGAACTATGTTAGAACGTCACCCCATAGACGTGGAGAAAGACTTGTACAATTTTTTTAAAAAGCATGAATCCAAAAGATATATTCTATTTCCTTACCATTTTGGGTGAGTGTTTCTCTCATGTTCCCATTCTCTTCTGTTTACTCCATGCATGGTATGTCCAATCGATAAATTATGCATGACTCTGCATCTAATGTGTCCGCAGGTACCACTGGATTCTGCTAAAAATTGATCTTCACCAGTCCATAGTTTTCATCATTGACTCTATGAATTCAAATACAGATCTTTGGGTCGACATGAGAAAAATGATGCAAAAGTAATTATTTTTCAATCATTTGCGCTCTATATCGATCGGTCTCTTTTGTTCATTTTCTAAGCTAATAACTCCCTTGTTCATTTAATTTTATTTGCATTGTAGAGTTTGGAGACGGCTCTCACATCAACATGTCGGTGAATTCAAAGATGCGCTAAAATTTAAAAATGTGTTCAAAGGTGTGGATAAGCAGCCACCGGGGACCGGTCTATGTGGATACTATGTCTGTGAGAACATACGGAAAGAAATATCTGAGAGGAAGAAGGACGAGCAAACGCGGAACGGTCTCATAACTTGCGGAGGGCGCTTACTCCAGAAGCTCGCTTCCGACCAATTCAAGAGGAAATAGCAGGATTTTTCCTTAGGCATGTCATCCAGAAGAAAGGAGAGTTCCATGCGTCCACCGACGATGACTTTTTAAGCATGTATAAGCCCTAAGTACTTTGAAACTTGTGCGAATTTGTGTATGCTCGTCCATCTTAATTGTGTAATATGGAAACTTGTTCGAGGTTGTATATATGGTCACCCGATATTGAATATATATATATTCCTATTGAATTCTCCTCGTTTGATATTTCATATATATATATATATGCATGAATATGTGTACTGAAATTAAAACAAAACAAATTAAAAAGGAAACAGGTTTAGGGGGCCTAAAACCCTAAACCTGCGCAGGTTTTCAGTCCCGGTTAACCACAAGACCCGGGACTAAAGGTCCTCCGCCGCAACGGACCCCTAGCGCCCACGTGGACGGGCTTTTAGTCCCGGTCCGTAAGTGGTGGGACTATAGGGGGGCATTTAGTCGCGCATAGCTAGTCCCGGTTGCCCGGACGGGATTAATAGTCCTGGTGAACCGGGACTGTAGGCCTATTTTCTACCAGTGTTGCCACATCAGCTTTTTGTCCTACGTGGCATCGATGTTACTAGTGAAGTTACTCCCACTGGGGCTAGCCTTAGTGGGTCATTGTTATTCCGGAAGAAACATCTCGTGGTCACACTTGCAGATTAGTTATGGTTGCATTATTTGCAACTTTTTTTTTGTTTTTTGGTTGGTTCAGCATGGCAAGTGACAAGTGAGCACACTTGCAGCAGGGCATGTAGGGGGTGGTCGATAGATAGTCCTATTTAGACCCGCCATGTAAACTAAATATGTCGATAAAATGCACAATGTGTTATTTGTTAGTCTTATCTACCTGATATAACCTAATTTGTCGTGAGACATGTTGTTCTAAGAGATCATCTTCTAGTTAAGAGAAGTAATCATCCTACGCGGCAACGATAAGATATAACCATTGTACATGCCCTTATTTGCAACTTCTTTATTATATATTTTTTGGCTGAACATTGCAAGTGAGCACACTTGCAGATTAATTACGGTCTGCAACTTCTTTATTTTGATTTTTTGGCTGAACGTGGCAAGTGTCCAAACGCATGTTAACTGCTCATCCATGTCACCAATAGACATCATTACAAACATCTACAAGTGTCGCTTCTCACAATCCCAACTTCCTATGAATTACGGTAACAAACTCCAGCTTAAATTGGTCCGTCCCAAGGGTGACAGTTGGTTTTCTCTGCCGAACCACAGGTGATCGCATCTAGGCCCCGTTGGCCTGCCGGCGTCGTGAGAATCCTCACCGGAGTCGTCCACAGGGGGGAGTCATCTCCCATCCCGAGTCTTTCGCAGGAGGGCTCTTCCTTCCCACGGTCGTCTCTTCCCAACCTTTTCCACCACACGCCTTCTGTGCTTTGATCTAGGACACGGTCGTAAAACACAAAAACCGACTAGATCCGAGTTCCCGTCGCCATGGAGAGGGTAGCATACTTGACGAGGGGCATGAAGTTGTCGGAGTTGGAGAAGAAGGGGGTGAAGATTGGTTGGACGGATGGGAAGAAAGGTGGAGTGGTGGAACCCCAAGCAATGGCGAAACTGATGGCGAAGAAACATGCCTTTGCTGATGCAATGGAGATGGCGCTGGGTAGGATGATTCTGCGCCCGTTGCGAGGATTGGATGTAAAGGACCTTAGAGAGAACATCTTTATCTTCACTTTCCACCAAGAGTCGGGCAAGAAGAGGATGTTGTTCGAGGGACCATGGAGCTTCGCAAAGTCCTAAATGGTTTTTGAGGACTATGATCCGGACAAGACGTTGGGAGACTATGATTCGAGTCTTTGATTTACCGTTAGGATGGATGTGTCGTGATACGGGAGAACTAATCGGTGAGGAGGTGGGCGAGTTCCTGGATGCTGATGTGGGAGAGAATGGCATGGCTGTGGAAAAGTTCCTACGTATCAAGGTGCGGATCCGGATAAAGGATCCTTTGAGGAGGGGGTTCATACCTGATATGGGAGGAGGCAAACAGGGCGATGGTGTCGGTTTGAATATGAGTTCCTCCCTGATTTTTGCTACATATGTGGTTTGCTTGATCACATTGATTGAGACTATAAAATTACCTTGGCAAAAGGAGAGAAAACCGGGTATGACAGCTGGTTGAAAGCCTATATCCCACGGAGTGGTGGTGATCAACACATGGGTGTGTGGGGTAGTGGTCGGGAAGTGGAAGCAATAACAAATACAACTTTAACCGGGAAGTGGAAGATCCGGGGAGTGACAGTGAAATTGGAGGAAGAAAGATCACGGCAGGCAAACACAAAGGAGTACGGAGGAAGAGCACAATGTAACCAACCCTTTAAAGAAGCATGAGGGTACATGAGGAGTGGAGGCAAATAAGAACCCGGTGGCACGACAACTATTGCTGGAGGGGGAATAAAGAAAAGAGTGCTGATAGGGGGGACAAACTGGGGGAAGCTCGATACAGGGAAAGACGTTGCATGGAGTGGGGCCAGGGGAAGGCTCGGGATTGGAGGGTAAGGAGGCAGCGATGCAACAGGTTGTGATGTTGATCGGGAAGGAGAGAAGAGCACAGGTGGTCAGCAGGAGGGGAAAGGGCCCGAGGTGCTCCAGAAGAAATTTAAACGTAATAAGGGATGTGTGAGGCCTACGATGAATAAGGAATATGAGAATAAATTAGAATGCAAAAAAAGGAGTCTAGAGGAAGAGGGAGATAACATGGTTTTGGATCCAAAACCGGAGAAGAACAAGTTGAAAGTGGCGGGAGGAAGTGCAACGCATTCTATGAACGCGAGGCTGTCGGTACAGCCCTGCGAGTCCCAATGAGACTTGTAGCCTGGAACATCCAGAGTTTGGGGAATGGCCCGGTCGTGGATGGCCTTGTGGATCTTCAGAAGGTGGATCAACCCGATGTGCTCTTTGTTTCAGAGACTAAGATGGACAAAAATAAGTTGGAGCGGGTTATATGTAGGCTGGGTATGCCAAATATGCTAGTGAAGGATAGCATGGGTCAAAGTGGTGGTTTGGTGTTGTTTTGCAAGAGTGGAATAAACGTTAACCTCATTGGAATGCCCCCAAAATACCATATGGATGTGAGAGATCACCGAAGAAGAAGGCTTCCAATGAAGGTTTACATGATTCTATGGTGAACCGAAATCACAGGAGAGGGAGAAGTCGTGGAAATTAGTAAGAGCTCTCAAAAATCATAGTAACAAGCCGTAGCTGTATGCGGGAGATTTCAATGAAATATTGTTCGAGTGGGAGAAGGAAGGTGGTGCAGCATGACCACACGCATGCATGGATCGTTTTCGAACAGCTCTTGAGGATTGTAACCTGATGGATCTTGGCTTTAAAGGGGATGTGTTTACATGGAGGAATCACTTTCATGATGCATCTAGATACATCCGAGAAATTCTGGACAACACGTGGCATGTCCTGCATGGCGTACAGGATTCCGCTTATTCAATGTCACTCACGGGGAGCCGCGACATTCTGACCACCGACCCATCATCAATTGTAAGGAGTGGAGGGGTGTCAAAGGGAAAGAGGGAGGGGGTGATCCCTAGGCTTGAAGAGAGGTGGTGGAGGAGGAAGAGTGTGAGGAGAGAGTTTGGCAGCCGTGGGAGTTGGCCATCAAGGTAGAGAAGAAATTGGTTAAGGGGGGTTGGAATGAGTGTTGGGTGATCTGGTTTATTGGAGTAGGGAGGTGCTAGGGGAGCTTGACAAACATATCAAAACACTAAAATGAGCTGGAGATGTGTAGAAGGGGGGAAATCTCAGATGGTATGGTGAAAAAGGAGGCGGTACTAAGATTCAAGCTAAGCAGACTAAAGGACCAAAAGAACACATATTGGAAACAAAGGGCCCATGTGTCGTGGCTGAAATAAGGTGATCGCAACACAAAGTATTTCCATGATGTGGCTTCGGGGAGGAAGAAGAAGAATCAAATAAAAATGTTGAGGAGAGATGATGGATTGGAGGTGAAGGAGAAGAAGGAGTTAGAGGAGTTAGCAACTAACTATTTGATAAACCTCGTCTCTTGTTGCGCAGGTACTAGGTCAGCTTAGCTCCTGGACCAAATTGATACCCGAGTAGCACCGGCTATGAATGAGGTCCTCATGAAGGAGTTCACCAAAGAGGAAGTTCGAGTTGCTCTTGAGAACATCGGTGATATCAAAGCTCCTAGGTTGGATGGTATGTCGGCCTTATTCTACATGAAATACTGGAATGTGGTGGGGGAGGACATTACTTCAGAGGTTCTCAAGGTTCTAAATGGTGGACATGCCTGATGGATGGAATGATACATGTGTGGTGCTTATCCCAAAAGTTGCAAACCCTACTAGCATGAAGGAGCTGAGACCGATCATCTTATGGAATGTCGTTTAGAAGTTGATCTCCAAAGTTTTGGCAAATAGATGAAAGTAATCTTCCTGAGATCATTGCTCCAAATCAGAGCGCCTTTGTGCCGGTAAACTTATCATTGATAACATTCTCCTAGCTTATGAGTGTACACACTTCATGCAGAATAAGAGAAGGGGGGAAAGAGGGTTTTTGCAGGTGAAAGAGGTTTTCAAGCAAGTTGTATGATGAGTTGAGTGGCATTTTCTGGGAGGACATGACGAGGAGGCTGGGTTTCCATGAGGGCTTGATCAAGAGAATCATGCATTGTGTCTCTACGGCCAGCTATAGAATTAAGGCGAATGACTCATATTCGGATACAATAAGACCACAAAAGGGTCTCCGCCAGGGGGACCCTCTATCCCCATATCTTTTCCTGGTATGTGGGAGGCTTTCTCCTGTTTGTTGAATAAAGCCGAAGAGGATGGAAGGTTATAGGGTGTCAAAATACGTGCAACAACCCCGAGTTTTAATCATATTTTGTTTGCAGATGACTCATTGTTTCTTCTAGAAGCTTCAGAAGAGAACGCAACCCATTTGCGAAATGTGTTATCTCTGTATGAGGATTGCTCGGGGAAAACAATTAACTATTCCAAATCGGCTGTCATGTTTAGCCCGAATACTCCAAACCATGTACAGAGGAAGGTGAATGTTACAGTGGAAGCTAGGAATGAGAAATACCTACGGCTGCCACCATCTGTGGGCAGATCAAGAACAAACACCTTTGCATATTTGAAAGGGTGATTATGGGCCAGAATTCAAGGATGGGATGAGCGTCTTCTATCAAAAGCAGCAAAAGATGGGCTTATCAAAGCGTGTGCTCAAGCTATACCCACGTTTGCCATGTCATGCTTTGACATTAAAAAAAAGTTTGTGTGGCCAAATCAGTGCTATGATCAATTGGTTTTGGTGGGATCAACAAAAAGATGAAAGGAGGATACACTGGATCAGTTGAGATAAAATGTCTAAACCAAAGCAGGAGGGGGGTTTGGGGTTTAGATACCTCCACCTCTTTCATCTTGCGATGCTTGGAAGACAAGCCTGGAGGATGCCGATCAATTGAGAGTCTCTCTGTGCACGGGTGTTCCGGGCCAAATACTTCCCAAACAAAACAGTCCTGGAGGCGGTGAGCGCGCGGGATATGTCGTACATGTGGAGAAGCATCATGAAAGGGGTTGAAGTGGTTAAGAAGGGTTTGATTTGGCGTATTGGCAATGGAGAAGATGTGCATATCTGGGAAGACCAGTGGCTAGAGGGATGGACCCAGCAAGGTTATAACCCCATGGGGACAATGCATCCATTGGAAAGTGGCCGAACTGATTGATCCAAATTCTGGCTTGTGGGATGAACATCTTGTCCGAGACATTTTTCGCCAGGAGGATGCTGATGCTATTATTATGTTTTTATGGTCTGATCCCGAGGATTTCCCGGCTTGGGCTCATGATCCGAAAGGAGTTTTCTTCGTTTGCTCAGCGTACAAAATGCTGGCTGCCAGAGATCCGCAGCAGGATGGAGCCTCTTCTTCGGGAGTAGAAAAGGAAACAAAAGAATTCAAAGGGAAATGCTTCGGTCTCTAGCATGTTCTCCAAAGACTAAACGAAACCTGTGTAGATTAGCTAGTGAGAGTCTGCCATGGAAACTAAACTACAAAAGGAGGGGTATGGAGATTGAAAAAAGTGCCCAATGTGCAACAGGCTTGACGAGGGCGGAGGGCACCTATTTCTTCACTGTAAACAAGTCAAAATGGTGTGGTGGGAGCTGGAGCTTGAGGAGTCACCGCCTTTTCCTTTGCTCATGAGCAAATGCCAAGGATATGTTAATGACCATCTTCAGTCTGGACGAAAAAAGAGGCTCCTCATCCTGGCGATGTTGTGGCAATGGTGGACAACCCGAAACAAAAAATGCAAATGATGGCTCCCGTTCAGTGGGAGAGGTGGCGTCCCAGGCAAGGCGATGGGCGCAGGAGTTCGCTCAGTACCTGACAAAAACCGGGGCAAGGACACACAACCATGGAGATGATAGATGGGAGAAACTGGAGAGAGAGTTGCTGAAGATCAATGTTGATGGCTCTTATAGTGCTAACCCACAGAGGGAAGGTTGGGGCTTTATCATCAGAGACAGCAATGGGGTGATTGCCGGATTCGGGGCAGCACAAATGGCTGTTCCTTTGAATGCAGCCCACACTAAAGCGGATGAATGCGTACAAGGCTTGATATCACCGATGAACTGGGGCATGACGCGGATTGTGGTCGAGTCTGACTGCCAGGTGCTGGAGAATTCGCCGAACAATGTGGAGTATGATCGATCGCCTATTGGTGTCATTGTCCAAGAAGCAAAGATGCTTGCTCGTCTGAACTTTACCACTGTTTCCTTTAGTTTATGTAGACGAAACTGTAATAAAGTTGCGCATGCTATGCGGCGCTGGGTGCATCGGGTGACGCTGGCACTGGCCTTCTTTGGCCGGATGATGTACCGATTGATTTATCTTGTGTGGTGGCTGCGATCTTGCCATGCATGTTGGTTAACAAAGTGGGAGAAATTCAAAAAAAAACTTCAGCTTAAATTTTGTTGCAACTTAACTACCTAGTGTCACACTGAGGTTCAGACAAGAAAGGCTTGCCTCCTACACACGCCATGATCCTAGAACTTTCACAGGGTTGGCAAGCCCCTGACCTGTACTAGAAGCTCTGCATCCCCATCGGCAATATATTCTTTGCAGGGAGGGAACAAGTCCAGTGCACCAGCACAGTGCATGGTGCCTTCTACACTGGTGAGATGGCTCCCCGTGCCGGATGAGGTTCTGGAGAAGTTGAGACAGTTGGACGTGATGGAGATGTGCCACCAGATGGTTGAGCAAGCGGCCACAGTCTTCGTCTCGAATCAAACTTCTGCTGCACGTTTAACATCCCTCCATGGTAGAGGATCATTTCACCCCGCGCCCTACCGACTTCAAACTTCCACATGTACACAGTCTTGAATCGGCTTCGTGCCATTGTATCAAAGCACGCACACTATCGCACATGCGTCACCTGTTTCCACGCCACAAAATTCGGATACCATCAGGTCTCGCGCTCCTACGTCGTTTTCACCGATCTTCACTGCATTCTATCCCGACCGACCTCCATGTTAGGACTCTCTAGTCCGACCGAACTGTACATATCCGACTGCAATCATGCTCCACCTTGCATCTTATACACCCGCCAATTGTTCTTGACCTCATGCCTGCCTGGAGCCTCGTGCGCACCAGCTCTTCGGCATCAAGAACCAACTGGGCCAGCCCATTTCTTGTGTGCACGCTGACACGCAGACACGTGTTAGGTAAACCTAGAGCGCTGCATATCCCTTACGCCGCCTTGGACACGGTCTGATCTTGACGCATCGGCCGACCAGCCGATCAATCTTTTGCCACACACAGTTCTTGTTGTTTGAACGCTTCCTTGATTCCAGAGGGATTACAATTAGGTATGTGTGTGGATGATTTCTGTTACCTCCGGTTAATTTTCCTAAAGATTTATGCAACCCGATATGCCTACCGCTAGATCGTTTATTGCCGCTACTCTCCGAATTCCTTCCGCTACAGTGACACGTGATCCTTCCTGCAGAAAATTGTCGCTAGTCTATCCCCCTCTAGATCAACAATCTGCAACCTCCAACCTCGCTTTGGTACCAATTCTATCTGTCGTAGTTGCAGAGTTGTTTTACCGAGAACCAAACAATTACAACAATTATGAGGATACCAAGTTTTGTTCGCAGTTGGGCGAATTCGCCTACTCTGTGGGGCATGACAATGGGCGCTCTTCCCCTTTGATACCGCAACACCTGGCTGCCCTGGGCGTCGGGACAATCCTCCGGCTACCCCTGCATGCATGTTTCTATCAAGACGTCCAAGGTTACATGTGTTGTCCCGCTCATTATAGAGGAGTCCAAGACCCAAGTGTCCGACTCGAACAATACTCGTTGTGGAAATTTTTGAATCCCTAATATTTTTTGTTGTATTTTGGTGACCCTCGAGGGTATATAAAGAGGTACAAAGGATGAGAGAGACTTGGACTACAAGTAGGTCTAAGATTCCTAATCTAACTCACACGTGTATTTGTATTCTAACACTCACCCTCAATCGTAGCGGGAATGAAGCGGACGCTTTCAACTGAATTTAAAATCTTGCGCTTCCATCGTCTCCTCATCTTCATCATCGTCAATTGCATCTCTGATGGTATCTTCTCTCTTCCTTCCCACAGTCACAACGGGATGCCGGCGATGTAAGTGAAGATGCGGACGCTGTTGAATGGAGTTCTTGCTAATGAGTTGTTGTAAGCGTTGCTCTTGATATCGATGTCGGGTAGCTGATCATGATGTAGTAGTGGTCATGGTAGTAGTGGTCGATATAGTATTTGCCGTAGTCGTTGTAGCCGTAATGCTGGATACACAAAAAAATTACGCGATGTGTATGACGGAGCTGCAGTCACATTCATACCATTGTCTCAACCATTCACAACATATCAAGTAGCCCAGGAATTCATAGCTGGAGTTTACCCATTACATGGGCTTCCTATGGTAATCGTCTCTGACCGTGATTGCATCTTCAGGAGTCTGCTTTGGAAGGATTTTTTCTTCATTTGACGGCTCAACACCTAAGTTCATCATACCACCCACAAACTGACGGGCAGACTGAGCGAGTGAATTAGTGTCTGGAAACGCATTTTCGTTGTGTTGTTCATGTCGCCAAAGAAGTGGTATGAATGGTTGCCGTTGGCAGAACAGTGGTACAACACTACCAATCATTCATCTTTGGGCAAGACCCCGTTTGAAGTGTTGTACAAACGTCAGCCATGAAAGCTCGGGATCTTGAATGATCTTTGATGCGCATCCTCAGACCTCGAAACATGGTTGGCAGAGCGTACCATGACGATGCAGCTCCTCCAGCAAACTTGTTTGAGACCAGACCCGTATGAAGAAACATGCATAAAAGCATCAATATGAGCATCACTTCGAAGTGGGAGATCTCCTTTACTTGACTTCAACCTTTTTTCAAACAATACGTCGAGAAGCATCTGATACGTCCATTTTGCATCACTATTTTGTATTGTAATTTTCTGTTAATCATCGATATATTTCATATTATGATGCATTATTTATGTTATTTTATCTTATTTTGTATGTTTGGTAATTGTTTGAGAATAATCACCGGGACCAGAAATCAGCCGAGAAAAGCACCGTCAAGATACCTTATTTCTGAAGACCAGAAGAAGAAGGGGGACATCAAAGGAGTCTTAGAACATCAGAAGAGGGAGCCAGCCACAAGGGGGGCCACCAGGGGCCCACACCAGGTGGCGCCCCCATGGTCGCGCCGCCACGTGGTGTGGCCACCCTGGCCCACCACTGGCCGACCCCTTTCGCGTACTTCTTCCGGGAATCCTAATCCCTACAGAACCATCGAGAAAATATTCCGCTGCCTCCTCGGGCGGAAAACAACAAATAGAGAAAAGATCTCCGGCGTGGAGAAATCTGTCGGGGAAATTCCTCCCCAGAGAGGGGAAATCGTCGCCATCATCTTCATCCTCACCACCAACACCATCATCCTCACTATCCACCTCCATCCCACTGTAACAATTAGGGTTCTATATTGTTGTTTTCCACTAGATCTCTCTTCCGGTGTGGATTACTTGTTAATAGTTGATGCTTACGAGATTTATCGGTTTTTGCACTTTATGACCAGATTGTTATTCATCATTATCACCTCTAATTATAATCCATATGATGCCTCATGAGTAGTTCGTTTAGTTCTTGAGGACATGAGAGAAGTCAAGATTTTAGTAGTGGAATATGTTAAAGTGATATCTAGTGGTTTAATATTTAAGTTGTGGTGTTATTCTCTAGTGGTGTCATGTGAACATCGACTACATGACACTTCACCTCTATCGTCCTAGGAGGATGCATTATGTGTTTGTCTACTAATTGTGGTGTTGCCGGAATGACAGAAACCTAAACCCCATTAGAAAACCGATGCACGAGGGAGTGTAGGATCTCAGAGTTTAAGCTTGTGGTTAGATTTATCTTAACTACTTCTTATAGTTGCGGATGCTTGCAAGGGGTTTAATCACAAGTATGTATTAGTCCTAGTTGGGAGGTGCATTAGAATAGGTTCACACACACAACACATATCAAAACACTAAATATTAATCAACTGTATGAAGCAAAAGCACTTGACGAAGTTCCCATGTGTCCTCGAGAATGTTTAGTCATCATAAGTAAAATAACCAGTTTGTCCTTTGCTCTAAAAAGGATTGGTCCACTCGCTGCAATTATTATTATTGTCTTTTATTTACTCGCACTTTATTTATCTACTATATCAAAAACCATCAAAAATCTGTCTGCTAGTGTTACATTGAATCCTCTATCCAAAATGCTTCTCAAACCTTCTGCTCCTCATTGGGTTCGACACTCTTATTTATCGAAAGTACTATGATGTCCTATACTTGTGGGTCATCAGCGTCCATATCAAAAACTTGACTGCGCTACTTTGGACCCTATGAGCTGTTGGCATGAGTTGGAGATGTCGCGTACAGGTTGAAGCTCCCAGAATATAGCAAGATACACAATGTGGTGCATGTATAATTGCTCAAGAACCATATGCCGCCACTAGAGATTGCTGATGATCAGGATGTTGACGTTCACAAAGCTCTAGGCACTACTTCTACAACTCATGATGATTGATTGGATCTCGTCATGAGTACATGTCAATTCCAATTGAGAGGGTCATCGGGACTAAGCTATTCCTGGTGGGCTTGAAAGCGTGTCTTGAGCTGCGTCCCATGTTGGGCTGGACTGAGCCGTGTAATCCTGGTACTTATAGGCTAGCGTGTATGGAGAGGAGGCATCGAACATAAAACAAGTGTAAACCTATTCCCCAAAATTCGTCTATAATCTCAAGTTCCCTGCTGCTTTCTCTTCCCTAACCTCAATTTCCCCCCCGAATCCCCTTCTCTGTGTGTTTCATGTGAGATGTTCGTTACAAGAACATCTGGGGCACCAACGGTTATGAGGTACACATGAGGTGCTTGATACAGTGCCCACAAGACAAGGTGAAAGAGGGGACATTGACTTTCCCTTTTCCATTTTTGTCAGGCAAACTGTGAGAAAACATATTAAGAGGTTTAAATAAGCCAACGAATCAGTGCTCTGCGGCACTGATCTGTGGACAGTGTCATTATCTCCAATGGTGGTGGTAAATAGACCTTAACCTCAAATGTGGTGGTTGTGAGTAATTTCCTCTGATAAACATGCTATTCTCGGTTTTAGTCCACTCGAATTTGTATGTGAGGCCTTCCGTGTGCGGTCAAAAAACGTTAATTCTCTGGTATGCTATTTTTATTTTTATTCTTCATGTAATGAAGACAATTTGTTGCTCCATCCTGCAGAAATTTACAAACACCATTAGAGCATCTCCAATTGCTTCCCTATAATGGGCTTAAACTTTTTTAGTGCACTTGTGGTTAAAAACAGTGCAACAACAATAGCCTTTGACATAAATTTTGCTCTAATTTTTTGGCAGAACCCTAAAATATAGCACCGAGTGCAATAAATATACAACCCTTGAGTTGTTGTTGCAAAACAAAATACAAAAAAATCTTTGATCCTCCCCACATGGTGTTGATTCGGGCGAGCATACAAAGCATTGAATGGACCAAATGAACCAAAAATGTGAGCTCATCACAAAATAAAGTTGTTTTAAAATATTTCACAATCTGACCACATATTGGGTAGGCACCATGGTTAAATTGCATGGCACCGCAATGTAGGGTGTCATGGTTTGCATGGCAGCACAAGTCACCGTAAATCATCGCACCATGGCTTCGTCGAGTAGTGCATCATGCTAAAATGGTTCGATTGTGATTTTCTTCAAAACCGGATTATTTTGTGTTGAACTTTCACGTTTCATTCAAATTGGTACTTTTTCACGCCGATGGGTCGCCTCCCTGATCCAATACGAGTATTTCCTTGTTGTCATAGAATTTGCATAGTTGCTCGAGGTAGCAACGTGTGGTTTCAGTGTGAAACATGGTCACATGGAACGACCACCATTTTCATGGTGCTCAATCTTTTGGCCTTGGGTCCTTCTGCTCGCCGTTCCTCTAACATTGTACGGGCCTAGTACCGAAACTCGGACTCTCATTGGACATCGGCGAAATGGTCGCCGAAGATCACGACTAGCACGATGATCGTGGTGTCCAACCAACTCAGTGAGTAAGATTAGGCTAATTGGGTTGGTCTTGTCAATCAAATTAGGTATCTTCCAGATCATACCACATGACGAAGCCAAGTTATATTTCTATATGGTCCACTATCAACCTATGTGGTGTGTCACCGCTACTCAAGTAAATTTTCATGTGCGGCCAAAATCTTTCAAAATTTCCCATTTTGTCTTTGCTCACGGCTCATGAATAAGTAGATTTTGTGGTGAAACACGATCTTGAAAGGCATAAACCACCATTTAGAATGGAAACAAAAACTATAAAAATATGAGCGCACAAGCCTCCTATATATACTAAGGGTGGTCAAAAAAACAAAAGGAAGAAAAAATGACAATGAATAGAAGTATAAAGTGAAACGAGAAAAAAAATCAAATATAGATAGACATAAGGAATATAGAATATTATGGTAGGGAAATAAAATGAACACTATGATAAACTTTTGCACCTCTCAAAATTTCATCACATTATGTTTTATCAAAAACTTAGCACATGATAATATCGGTTTCCCTCCACGAGGAGACTTTCTGCTTCCTGCTTATGTTTTATCTTAAATTCCTTCTAGACTAACAATAGGAAAATTTAATTTTTTGCATAAACTTGCTTATGTTTTTAACTTTGCACACATTCACTTGCACGAGTTTGAACTTTTCTTCATAGTGCATGAAAGTGTAATTTAGTAAAGATTTTGATGCTATTCTCAATTTGTTAAATAGAATGGTATTTATCATACGTACATGAAAACCCCTATTTTAGGATTTTTATTTTCATAAACCTTCTGGATATCAATAAATGTGGGGACTTTTTCCAAATCAATATTTTCATGTAACGAAGATAACGAGAGGAAAACGGAGATGATGATCCCCACCCGAGGCTCCATAAAGCCTCCATGGGTGACCCACCAGCCTGGTCACGCCATGGCAGGGAAACGTGTATTTTAGGTGGTGTTGAACATGTGGTGGGTCTTGGATAGTGATAGAAAAATGGGTAAAACTATGATTTTTACCTTTTTTTACCACCTTACGGGGATAATAGAATGGCGTACTAAAATTTTCTGTGAGAGTAGAGAATTCTTGTCTTTTCTTCAAAGAATATGCATGAGCATGGCATTATACTTAGGTCATGGTCGAGGTTCAACACATTTCGAGATCCCTTCATGGACTCGGTCGTCATATTTGCCGTCCGAGACTATCACTTATGAGCGGGTGGTTTCTGCAGCCCACTGCCTAAAGCCTCGGCCGAGTGCATCCTTGGGAGACTGCTATCTACCTCCTTGTACATCTTGTTCAGGTTTTTTCTGTGATGGGCTAACTTCCATCGATAGGCCAACTGCTCCTCCGAATTGGCATCTTGTGGGAGGGGGAGGCCTTGCTCGACTAGAGTGGTGACCAACTCCATCGCGACAGCTGATACACGCACCTCGGGGCGTTTTGGTTTTGTCTTCTTGTTTTTAGTCGCAGATCCGGAGTTGGCAGGTGGCATCTTCGTCGTCGCCGTTTGGGTCCTCGTCTCTAGGTGGTGGAGATTTTGGCGGGTCCTCTCCAAGCTCTTCCTCACCCCCTTCGGCTGTTTCAGTGTCAGTTGCATCTATTGCCTTGGGTGGATCGGTTACTTCATCCTCTTTGCTGCTTTCCGAGGACGATGATGTGGTGTGTCTCGCCATTGCGACAAAGTGGACGTTAGGGTTGGAGGGATAAGAGTACTCGGAGTCTTCTTATTCGAGCGAAAGCAGCGAAAACTCCGACACGAGTGGCTCTTCTAGCTGAACCCGAGGAGAGTCCTCCAGGCGCAACACTCCCGTGCGGCCCGTGTGGAAGTTAACGTCACCAATCCTGAGATCGATGCTTCTATCGAGGTAGTCGAACACCGGGCGCAACGCTGGCGAGTTGTGTGTAGTTATGCACTCATTGGGAAACCTCAAGTGTAAGGTGCAAAGAGTGCAGCGGTAAGTTTTCCCTCAGAGAGAAACCAAGGTTGAATCGACCAGTAGGAGAAAGAAATCACTTCCAAAAGTTGATGCAGCTGATGTGGCAGGACGCACTACCGGTTCAGCAGAAACGTGGAACCTACACAACACAATCAAATTACTTTGCCCCAACGAAGCAGTGAGGTTGTCAATCTCACCGGTTTTGCTGAAAACAAAGAGGTTAAACGTATGGTGTGGAAAACAGTAGGAAAACAATAGTAAGAGTGTGAAAACAATGATTGCGGTGGTTGTATTATCAGCATGAGGAAAATGGACCGGGGTCCACAGTTCACTAGTGGTGTCTCTCCATAAAAGATAGATAACATGTGTGGTAAACAAATTACGGTTGGAAAATTGACATATATTAAGACATGATGATTACTATGTGATTCATGCGGGCATTACAACAAGACTCATAGACCGTTATCCAACCGCATCTATGACTAATAATTCACCCTGAGAATGTCATCCGATCAAACGTTGGGTACTAAGTTCCAAGCAACAGATAATCGCATTAAGCAAAGTGTGTAATGTAAACAATGTAAACATCGTTGTTTTCTCCCTAATGGCAACATCATTCCCCATCTTCATGTTTCTGTCACTCAAGCACAAATGAAAAGGAGGCATGAACCCACTATCGAGCATAAATACTCTCCTCTTGGAGTCACTAGCATCTACTAATAACGGAGAGTATGCAAGATCATAAATAACATACGCATGAATAAAACATGATAGACTAATAATCACGAGACATAGCATTCAATATTCATCGGATCCCAGCAAACACAACATGTAGCATTACAATAAGATGATCTCGATCATGTAGGGCAGCTCACAAGATCTAAACATGAGGCATAAAGAGGAGAGAACAACCATCTAGCTACTGCTATGGACCCGTAGTACAAGGATGATTTTCTTACGCATCCTTCCGAAGGCGGGCATGGTGGTGTAGAGCCCTCCGGTGATGATTTCCCCTCCCAGAAGGGTGCCGGAGAGCTCCAGAACCCTCCCAAACTAGGGTTGACGATGACGGCGGCTGGGATGTTTTTGGTGGGGCTCTGGTATTAGGGTTAACCTCCCGAGAGGTATAAATAGGCCAGATGGCTACGTCGGTGGGTGGCCAAGGGGTCCACACCAACCCTGGGCGCGGCCAGGGGGCCGCGCCGCCCTATGGTGGGGGGCCTGTGGCTCCCCTCCGGGTTCCCTCCGGACTCCGTGTGCGCGACAGATTTCTAAGACCTCCGGGCTTCGAATCTTCCAATTCCGAGAATATTTCCAAACAACTTTATGAAACTAAAAACAACAGAAAACAAGAACTGGCTCTATGTCATCTTGTCAATAGGTTAGTCCCGGAAAATTGAAAAAATGGCATAAAGTGTATAGAAAACATGTACCATATAGCATGAAAACAAGCTGGAACATCAAAAATTATGGATATGTTTAGGACGTATCAACATCCCCAAGCTTAGTTCCTAGTCGTCCTCGAGTAGGTAAACGATAAAAAACAAATAATTTCTGAGGTGACATGCTACCAACATAAACTTCATCATCAAAATTGTAAAAGCATATGTAAGCTAAGATGATAGGACTTTAAACACAAGCATGATAGGTATACTTCTAAGAATGAAACTTAGAAATTAGTTTACATCATGATAAGTAACACAAATATAAAGATCATGAATAATAATGCACTTGAAAGTTTATGTTTGTTCGAGCAGAAATAAAACATAGCAACGTGATATTTTGCTTGTCCTTAAGAGTGGGGCAAAGCATAAATGATAGGACACCTTCAAAGTTTAAGTGGATGACTAGAACAAATAATTTGAGAGCAAGTAATAACATGGTATGAATCAATCAATAATAATTTTTTGAACAAATGCACATTAAACTCAGAATGGCAACTACGCTCTCTCAACTGTGCATAAGGTTAGAAGATGGAGACTCAACATAAAAGTAAAACAAAGGTCCTTCGCAGAGGGAAGCAGGATTACTCGTGTGCTAGAGCTTTTTTGTTAAACAGTTATTGAAAACATTATTTTAGAGAGGTGTATGCTAATGTCAACGAATAGTAAACATAAAATATACGTCACAAGCTAACTAGACTTCACAAGAGCGGCTCCCATATAAGGACGCAACTGGGTTAGAAGGTCAGCCCTCTTTCTCTTTTGTTTTTACAATTATGCTTGACTGATAAATCGGGGGAAAAATACTGAAGAGAATTTGTAGTAATTAAGTTTGGGGCTGAGCACCCCACTGCCAGCTCTTCTAGCATTGGATAAGAGGATGAAGTCACTAGTCTAGGTGTGTGAAGTCCAATCAACAAGTGAGATAAAGATTCTCTATTCACGTCCTCATGAGCTAAAATAGGGCACAAAACAGGAATAATTTTGAAAGTTTTAAAGGTAACACATGAGCAATTTACTTTGAAGTGACGGTTAAATACCACATGTAGATAGGTATGGTGGACACATTTGGCATACTTTGATTTTTTGGATTTGGATGCATGAGTAGGGCTCATACCCAGTACAGGTGGAGGCTAGCATAGACTGGGAGCGACAACTCAAGAGAGCATAATAGCCATAATCATGCATAACAACAAAAACATTATTAATCAAAGCTTAAATGTTATTAAAAATAAAAATAAATAAATGAACATAGAGGTTATAAGTGACTGGTTTGTAGTCATGAACATGGTGTAAGCATGCACCAAGTCAACCAAATAAAGCATCAAAGGAGAACACCAAAAAATGCTTCAATGTGATAAAAACAACTCATGATTCTTTCAATGACACATTAAACACTCTCGACTATTTTAAACAAGTCAGGTTACAGAAATAATTACTAAGCATAAAATTAAAATAACATCTAACATGACGTGGAAAAGTCTAGCCACGATCTATACGAGCTTCTTTTTGCACCGTTATATCATCTACCACATGTAGCATTTTCGATTTCCATCAAGAACCATTCAATATATATATTTTAAGAAAAACTCCAAATTATATAGGAATGAAACAATAGAGTAATAATACTACTCTGCTAGAACTAACAGCTCTGAATAAGTGATGCATTAAAAAGAGGAGCTAAAAATATTGCAGCAGATAGAAGAAAAAACTAAGAATACGAGCATAACGAGTATTCATATGAAAAAAGCGGAGCGTGTCTCTCTCCCACACAAGAATGTTAGGTTCCAACTATATTTATTGCAGCAAGGAAAACAAAATAAAACAAAACGAAAACTAAAAGACACTCCAAGTAAAATGCATATGATGTGACCGAATAAAAATATAGTTTCACCAGAATTGACCTGATAATTGTTGATGACTAGTATACGTGCACGTGCAACGCACGTCTAACACATATATAAATCCGACATCTATTTGTGTGATTGTTGATGGTCCTGAAAATCGTTTACCCGAAGACATGGTTTTTTGGGCAGTATAAGGATGCGCGAACAACGTAAATGCATGCACGTTGTACCACTTCAAATACACATACCACAAGATTAATAGAATTTTTATAAATATTACAACTCGACGCTGGTTCGAAAAGATATTTGAATAACAAGTTCTAAGTAACAATATCCGTTGTTGTTATTTCATAAGGACCATCTCTTTAGGAGTTCAATTATTCCTCGCTCTAACATAGGAATATTGTTTATCGCTTCATTGTGTTGATACTTCAGAAGATACCACAAACCGCTTTCTCAATTCAAAATCATCCTACATATACATTATACAACATTATCACATAAAGTTCATGTTCAAAGTGTATCAAATGAGTATGGTAGAGAATATTCACCGCGGTATCGGAACAGATGACGCTTCTTCGTGCCATGAATGCATTAAATAAAAAACCAAATATCCAGACATAGCACTGCATTCATATGCAATGTAACATTGAGTATTGAATAAATAAAGTATAAAAAAGTTTATAGTTAAGTAAAAACTTCATACCGAACCGAGTTTGTGGGTACAATGGGGACTTTGCATCCCCATTTGGAGATGTCATCCTTCCAGTTAGGGTTTGCCAGACGTAGTGCAAGGTTTATCTTATTGCCAATTTCCATATTTTTAAATATGAGCACTCCCCAAGTGGGTCTCGGAAGCGGGTCCAAAACATACATGATTTTATTCTTTTGGTCCAAGACGAACAATATGAATATGCCAAGAATGTCATATGGCACATAAAATCTGTAATGATAGGTTTAGAAATAAACCGGTCACATTTTGAACAAAATGAACCATCATCATAAACGAACTCGTATATACTCTCACCTTGTCACATTTGGATATATGATACTCTCTGTTATTAGGCCAACTCCGAAATAATTTTGCCAACTGATCAAAATCAAGCCTTCCGCAACCACTTGGGTCTCGTGCGGAGTGAGACATTGTCTAAAATAATAAAACGTTAGTAACATGGGATATAATGTGATGCATAGTAACTTACACAAAAGTTTAGATCTATATAATGGACTGGAGCGTCACGAAATAGGTGGACACCCGTGGCACGCTAGTGCGCACAGCCATGTTGAAGCAATCTGTGTCCATATATTGATCCATCTCAATATATTCTTTATCTGTCTTAGATTTAAATTAATAGGATACGGCTTGGAGCTTTTCACCCATTCGGTCCCGTGGAAGAGAGAATTTTGTGACTACAATAACACGGTATATCACAAAATGAATTGAAAAAGAAGTTACTTACTCCAACGAAGGGACATCATCAACCATGAAGATATATAAGCAAAGTTCATCTAGTCGTCGTCTGTTGGTTTGATATATGGCGAAAGGACCGATGATTGCGATAGATCCTCGTCTTCCGATGGTTCTATCAAGTTGGAGTTTGTGGAGTTGGTTGTTTTGAGTTTCTTAGGGGCTCTATGCAGAATAATACAATCCTTGGGTCTGTGTTGGTTTCGTCATCAACTTTCAGCTGTGTCGATTTCTTATATCGTCATCATTCAATTCCGAATCCACTAAAATGACAGCTAATTTATTTCTAAAATGTGTCATATGAACCTGAAGTAAAGTAGTAATAAGATTTAATTATCATATAATGATACAACATATTATAATATATAGATACGAAGCAAAAATATATACCTGTTCAGGAATGTCGGACAAAATATCTCCGTTGAAGTACTCCATAAAATTTAACATCCAAAAACCACATGACGACCTGCATGGTTACAAAAAAATTAAGATGCAACATTTAATAATCAAATAAAGAAGTAATTGTGAAAGAAATCTTAATCTATAAGAATATTGGAAATCATAAGTAATCATGAATGTTTCATTTTTAACCCCTGCCTCAAAAATTATATCCGTGCACGTATAAAAAAAATGGGACAAACACACCACGCGTCCACGCCCCTCACTCTTTTTTTTCGACTGTAATACGCCCCTCACTCTATCTCTCTCCTACCTCCCCACCGTCCAAGAGAAGACCCGCGCCACTCTGCTCTCACTCTCGTGCCGCTCTGCATTCGCCTCCCCATCGCCTCACTGCCGACGCGAGGAGTGGAGGACCTTCACGCCCCAACTAAATCTCGATGCTCCTCATCGAATCTGGTCGCTCAAGAGGCGGAGAAGCACTGAGTTCGTCGATCTCGCGGGCCTCGCATCCGCCACGCTCACCTCCCCCTTGCTGCGCGCTACGCCGCGCCGCCACCGTAGAAGCCCCGGCGCCACGGTACTTCTCCGCCTCTAGTCTGCAAATTCGGTCGCCAAGCACCCCGAGGAGGCACTGGACTTGGGCGTTGGCGGCGGACAAACCGAATCCGTGGGCACGGACGACTGCAGGCAACTGCCCGCCTCCGTCTCTCCTGCACACCGGCCCGCGCCGCGTCCACCCCTGCCCCGCTGCCAACGCCCTCAACAACTCCCCAATTTGGAGATCGACAGCAACGGCAACCGCCGGTAGCACCGGCCGCGTCTCCAATTGAGGGATCTAAAAATACCAGGTGGAGTTGCAGCTTCCAAATCGACAAGCAGCTTCCGTCCAGGTACATCCGCTAGAAGATCACGCATGAGAAAGCCTTCTCCTTCTAGCTGATGCACTTCTTCGGCTCCGTGGTGGAGCTCATCGGCGCCATCTCCTTCTGGCCGCTCACCGTGTAGTTCCCGGTGGAGATGTACATGGCGCAGCACCAGATGGCGCGGGGTAGCTGGCGCTAGCTCTTCCTCCGGGCGCTCAGCGTCGTGTGCCGTCGCGGCCTGGCCCGACAGCGCGTTCGTCTCCACGATGGAGGTCCGGCCGTGTCCCACGCGGCTCTGCGTCTCCGTGTGCCGGCTGAAGCTGACCTGGCGCAAGGCGTAGGTGTGCTTCACCACCATCGTGTCCATGCTGATGGCCTTCTTCGGCTCCGTGGTAGGGCTCATCGGCGCCATCTCCTTCTGGCCGCTCACCGTGTAATTCCCGGTGGACATGTACATGGCGCAGCACCAGGTGGCGCCGGGTAGCACGCGCTGGCTCTTCCTCCGGGGTAACCCGTCCAGGTCCAAGGCAGAGGAGAATCGACAAGGTGATAGTACTGTACTTTTCAGTTATCACTTAAGATGGATTTTGCCCAAATTATTGTGTGCATTGGAGGGCATTTTCAGTTTGTGTTCCATCCATGATCTTGACCATGTTGTATATTTAGTTTGAATTCAACATGCACCAATCATAAATATGTTGGTAGCATCCTTTAGCAAACTGGTACTGTGAGTGTTGAAATCAAGATTCAGCTGCTGAATTCTTGTAGTTGGTTGTTCAGCTGCTCCCTCGAATGGGATTTCTTGCATTATCATTTTGTCTTATAGAAAACCTCTGCTAATATTGGTTGGTGCATGTTGTCAAACTGCAATTCTGGTTATATAGACATATAATGTGAGGATCTTTGTGGTGAATGAAAACATTTTAATTTTTATATGTTTCAAATAAATAAATAGACACACTTGCTCTTGTATGGATTTGTATTAGTTGAGGCATGCTTTGGTTATGTTGTGTCCTTTTATATGAGTTTCAACTTGCTCTTTTTGACTTGAACATTAGTAACTGTAGGATCCGTATCGCTGGCACCCGCTGCCAGCACGGGCCGCGTCTCCAATGGATGGCTGTAGAAAACCAGGTGGAGTTGCAGCTTCTAAATCGCCAATTCCAACCGCTCTCGTCCAAGGCAGAGGAGAAGCAAGAAGGTGATTGCACTTTACTTTTCAGTTATCACTATAGCTATATGTAAACATGAATTTGTGTTCAACATAACCAAAGTGATCAGAGACTGCATCTATTGTATCATTGCAAGGTGCTAATAATAATAACCTCAAAACAATCTTGTATCCTATTGGCGGCAAAATACTTCTTTATTTGGCTGTTGATTGCCTATGAAGAGTGCATAGAGATTTACGAAGATACTTCTAGTTTGATTGTGAATTCTGGAGCTTTTCAGTTCACTTCTATTTGTTAGTGATTATAAGGGGGACATGAACAAAACACATAATATCGAATGCGTTGAGGAAGGAGGTGTACCCATCTGTCTGCAGTTTGCTTTTTATGCACTCTTCTCGTTGCCACGTTGTGACGCTTAGGTCCTTGCACTTGTCAGATTTCAGTTCCATGTGCTGCGATGCATATTTGAATAAATTTTCCAGTCCTTCTATCTGTTGCACGAATAAATAACATCATATTAGCATCACAAGCGAAGAGTATCCAAAAAATCTTCTTATAAAAAATGGGGTAGTGGGGCTAATTACTAACCATGGCAGTGAGGTCTTTGCGACACATTTCTGTGCCTAGTGAGTCCAGAACTTGGATACATCGTTTTTTGGAATTTATAACTGCTACGTACCAGTGAATATTTTCAATGTTTACTGGAACGAATATCTGAAAAAAGGATAATTGTTAGTTTTAGTCCCACATAGGTGAACATTCCTCCACGATTGAATATGTGTGAGATTTAGACTGACCATATCATGCTCCAAATAAGTTTTGACTCTTTTTAATACCCATCCTGGTGCGTCATCTTTGTAATCTACGGGCAGACAGCTACCAGTCTTTATCATCTTAGAGATGCAAGCATTCTCTAAAAAGACAGTTCCACCTGACCTCACTTGTAAATGGTCTTGAGCATCAATGCAATGTATGTAGGCATTTATAATCTACAATTTCAAGTATAAATAATTAGTCATGTGAGATTAGGTAGCAATATTAAAATAGCATTTTCTTTTCATAAAGCGATACATTACTTACTTCGTCGCCAACGAATTCTCCGGGGGTTAATAAAGTTAGTAAGTCATGCTTTTTCAGATATGCGTCGTCAATGCTCACTAAGTATCTGTTATTGCTTGGTTCAGACTTGATATTTTCAATGACAGACCAATCATCGCCCGTGCAGGCATAATCTGTCACATTGTAAGTAATAACATTTGTTAAGCATGAAGTAAATAAAAAAAGCAGGGCATAGAAGTACTTGATCCTTGCCTTGTGGAGTCACCGCGTAATCTCGTGCCTTCTTAGGCTTGTTATGCTGTCGCACAGGTTTATCTATCTGCACAGACAGCTTGTCCTCCGACGTTTTTGGTCCTTCTGTTCTGGGCGCCTGTGGTAATTCCTCATCCTGAGTTGATGCATGTGCCAATTGCTCATCATGAGTTGCCAGCATTTGTTCACTTGTTTCGTTGTTTGTTGATATCTGAGAACAACATTAAAAATATTATCCCTATATGTAGAGATAGATAACTGGGCTGAAAATTATTTGGGAGATATAAATTGGAAAATAAACTCGCCTCTGTTGCTTCAGAATCATTGGACTGCAAGCTATTGCATCTCTCTAACGAATCATTCTTGGATATTCCACTTGATTCTTGCTCGCTTAGTAACTGAAACCCATGATAATATAATATCAACTACTAATGAGAGAGTGAAAAATCATAAAGAGGAGTTGAACATTCTAGGTATGATATTATATAGGTTAGATTTGGTGATGTGAAAAGAAAATTGCCTTTGTCGCTTCAAAATCAGTGTCATCTTTCTTAGTTACGTTTACTTCATCTTCATCTTCAGGAGGTATAAATTCCAGAACCTCGGTGCTATTCTGTTCATCTACTTCTTTTTTGCACCCTATTTCACTTGATTCTTCAATCTCGAGATTTTCTTTATCCTCGTCCATTGTATCCATGCCAATGTTTTCCTGAAAACCAAAACATATAACTTAGTTAATATAAATCTCGAATAGTGTGAAAGAACAACGACATATCATTACCATGTTAACAGCATGTTCTGTACTGAATCTGGGCGAAGATTGATCTGCAGAAGCCACCGGAGAAGGTGGCGCAGACATGTAGGACGATGGTGGTTCACCAAAAGCTACAACTGATGAACACCTAGAAGATGGGTCTATCGAGGTGGATGAGTGTGGGGATGCGGCAGTGAGATCTGAGGGAGGATGGAGATGTGGAAGATAATGGTATGAGGTCTGGAAGGGTGCGGTATATAGTGCAAAATTCGTGGGATTCATTGCACTAAATGCCTAGAGGTAGCTTGAATGGAGCAATGTAAGGCATAAGTCACGCGGGCAAGTTTTTATAGCGCTGAGACAGAGGGAAACAACGATACCTATAATTCTGCCATAGTGTTATCACTTTCCATTTATAACCCCGTTGATTCATAATGGCCTTATGATTCCTTTTTTCTCAATACGCACACATCAATAATTGGAGTCATTTTCGTTGTACAACTGGTGGCAAAAAAAATTGCAGGAATCCAGTAATTTAATTTCTGTAACAGGAGGCATTAATTTCTGTAATGAGAGGCAGACATCAATTAGAATGAATATGTTTAATTATTCTTTGTACACTTATTTCTGTTTATGGGAAATTTAGTTAATAGGTCTTTTCATATGGAGATGAAGATAAAATAGATAGTCCAGCCAATTATACAAGCGTGCACTCGTTTACCTTTTTATGTGTAACACGGGAACGCATGCAGATGAATCACACAGCGGGACGGTGCAAATAGCTCAGCTGGCTAGCGCTACGTGGATGTTGACATGTAGCAACCTGGTGATTTGGAGCCTCTGTTTTATTCTTAAAATTTGACGAATGCCAACATATATGGCCATATGTTGGCACTGGTGATCGAGAACACTTCCTTCAAACGTTCAAACATATATGGGGCAGGCAAGTGTTTTTCTTTCAAGTCAGTGAGCTATCTTACAATTGAGCTATACGGATTTCCATTGTTTAAACTTTGTAAAATGACTTGGTGATATTGATCAGGAAATGTGGATTTGATGCTGAGACGTGGATTTGATGTTGTTGACTTGGTAACACTGGAACCATCTACTCATGTGCTGATTATGTTTATCATTGACTCCACCACTGGATTAAAGGTAAACACGGAGACTCTGAGAAGTCGGTCATCTGCTGTTTTTTATTATGCTTGTTTATCAGTTGATCCAGTGAGCTTCTATTCATTCTATGTTATAATGAATGATGTGCTTTTATCCTGAATATATAGCTGTTTTTTCACTACTTCTTAAAAACTATATAGGGCAGAAGGTTAGTGAATGATGTGCTTTTATCCTGAATATATAGCTGTTTTTTCACTACTTCTTAAAAACTATATAGGGCAGAAGGTTAGTTATCTATCTATTAAAAGAATGGAGAAAAAATGAACAACAATAGATGAATCTTTAATTATTATTAAACAATCATCGAGAAATAGCCTCTGAATAGCAGAGAGTTGCTTGATGCTTCTTATCTTATAAATTATAAGGTTCATGGCACAGAGATGCAGTACACCACACTTGGGTATTCTTGGCCTCCTCACATTAGATAAGGGCATACAAATGCAGATCTGGTAGAGATATTTATGAAATAACCAGCTCGAGATATTTATGAAAGTAGCAACCAACGTCCCTGAAAGTAGAAGAAGCAACCGAACCTGATGAAAATTACTCGATCAACAACAAGTAGAAAATCCAGATAACAGTGGCATATAAGTTACAAAGTGAGTAGAAAAGATGATCAATTACATGAATGTTAGCACCTCATACCAGAATAAAACAATCACCTTTGTGATTAATAAAAGGAGTTTTAGATGGAGCCGCGTTGCTTGAAAATTAACCATAGTAGAATGCACCTGGCTCATCCCTCCAACACGTCTCTATAGACAATATTCTTGGTGCTTTTCCCGGATTTATCAATCTCCTTGTTTGGTTTGGCCAAAATCCGTGTCGTTTGTCTCGAGACACCTCTCGACAATGCAACATATAGCTGTCCATGTGAGAACACATGCTCGGGTAGGTAAATACCAACATTTGGGATGGTTTGTCCTGTGCCTTATTAATGGTCATCGCAAAACTTAGGCGTATGGGGAACTGCTTTCTCTTAAGTTTGAAGGGAAGTGAGGTGTCCTCCGAGGGCGACATTGGGATACGCGGTATGAACACCCTCTTTCCCGCATGTTGGCCACCAACAATCTCTGCATCGATAGCATTATCCTGGAAGGCTCTGATCATAAGCCGCGTTCCATTGCATAGGCCATTATGAGGGTCGAGGTTCCGGAGCAGAATGACCGGGCAATTAATTTTTACTCTCAAGACATGCGGGGGCAAGCCATTTGGTGTGATTGCGTTCAATAAATCAATCGTGTAATTATTTTGGAAGTCATCTTCGATAGAGTCGAAGCTATGGTATACCTTTTCTTCACCAGGAAACCTAGAGATCATCTTGTCATTCAGGTCATCCACATGCTCGTTCTTGGTCGAAAGAATTGCACGTGTGCTCATGTACTCTCTCGACCTAGCATTGGAATGCAGAGATGGGAAGACATCTTCGATTAGCTTGTTAATAGGTTCTTCATCCTCGGCATAACCAATCACAATGTCGTCTGGGAGATGCACATAGTCATCGCCAATGGTTTCTTCTGTTCCATTGCCGATCCTTAGGAGGTAGTCGGAGAACCAAGGGTCCGCCTGTGCCCGCATATTGCGTGTGAGGCTTATCTTGTGAATCTTCTCCCACAAATAGGATCTCAACAGGGTAGCATCCGTTATCTGTGCTCTCGTCCCTCGGGTCACAACAGGGAGCACCTGCCTGAAATCCCCACCAAACACGACAACCTTTCCCCCGAATGGTTGAGGACATTCCATTATATCCTGTAGTGATCTATCAAGCGTCTCAACTGCTTGACGCTTTGTCATAGCAACTTCATCCCAAATTATTAAGGACGCCTGTTTAAGCAACTCTGCCGTACCACTATTCTTTGTGAAACCACACATGCTGTTCTCAGTGAGTTTGATTGGAATTTTGAACCTTGAGTGTGCAGTCCGGCCTCCAGGCATTATCGATGCAGCTATGCCTGATGTAGCAGTTGCGATAGCTATTCTGCCCATCGAACGCACCTTTGCAAGCAATGCCTTGTACAAGTACGTCTTCCCAGTGCCTCCCGGACCATCAACAAAGAATATCTGACTTTTTTGGTTCGTGACATGATCCATGATGTCATTGAAACCAGCCAGTTGCTCAGTATTCAAGCAACCAAATAGATCCATATGCTCTTGGTCCACTTTGACTTGTCTCTCCTCTGTTACCTCTCTATACTCAGCGTCAGAGCTATGTGTGTCAACCAGATCCGGAAGTCCATAGTTTTTAATATCCTTTCCCATGGATTGCACCATATCACTGATATCTCTAAGTACCATCTGCTCAAGTGCTGCCTCATTCGATTGAGTACGACGGTAATCCTCGGACATCGATGGTAGATGTTTTTCCCACAACTGTCGGATTTCAGTCGCCTCGCAGAACACCAGTATAGTCGCAAACAACCGTCTAAGGGCAGAAGGCATCTGAAACGTGGCCGCCTCTGTCATGCAATCATCAAGGGTCTTGTCATGCTCAATGAGGCCTAAGCGCTCGCATGCCTCCCTGAAAGAGCCGCATGTCTTTCCATTTACTGTTTTTAAATCATCAAAAGAAGTGGCACCTCGGACATGACTTAGGAGCACCCGCAAATAGTACCTCTCTCCTTCAGCAGGGTGTGCATACACAAGCCTTCCAATTTGTGATCTCTTGTTCTTTCTATTCTGCCACTTTTTCTTTCCTGATATCCATCTATAGTGTTCTGGAAATTCTCTGTACAACCATTTACGTGCCGCTGGAAACTTCTGGTTCATCTCAAAGTACTCAGTAAGCATTGATTTGGAGGAAGATGGTCGAGCGACAACATCTTCTAGATTTTCATAAGCCTTAAATGCGACTGTATGCATATTTGGCAAATGAAGTTGGAGTTGTAACACAGATGGACTCACACCAAACATTTTAAAACCAAAAATCCTGTAAAGAGCCTCTGGAGGAGATATAAAACGTGCATCCCTATACTGCCGAATTTCATTTATGATTCCCCCGTCATTGATAATATCCTGCTCAAATGCAAATGATGCCTTATCGTGCCCTTTGTAGATGTACTTAAATAAGTACTTGACTGCCTTGATGCTCGAACATGCTTCAACATTAATGTGACAGTTGTATGCCATTAGCAGAAAAGGGTTGTAAGGGACCACCCATCTATTGTCCAAATCCGATCCTCTGATCTTAACTCGTACCCCATCGTCTCTCCTTCTATAGATGGGATATGAGTCTTTCCCTTGTAGTGTGGCCTCACAAAATTCTCGCGGGTATTTAAACCGACACTGTCCATCTATCATACAAGGGCAACTTTTTTTGAGCACACCACATGGTCCGTGCAACATGTGTTTGACTACCAGAGCATGAAGAACCGGATATTTATCCTTGTCGGGTAACTCCGCAGATATCACCCGATCATAGTCATCTGGTGTCCTTAACTTGCTTTTTGCTTTCATGATTAGAAGTATATGTTCGTGCGGTAGACCTCGTTTCTGAAACTCTGTGACATGTACATAAGCCGCGACTTCTCCGAAATGTTTACCCTTAGTCAGCAAATCCATCATACTTCGCTGTTTAGCTTTGTATACTCTTGCCACAAGGTCTGGACGGTCTTGTGGCAGCTGTCCAGGCAACAACTCCTTAGTTATCTCTTCCCAGTAGGGATTGCATGTCATTGTGATAAAATAATCCGGTTTACCCCACCGTTGAACTATTGCCATCGCATCCAGGAACCTTCGCTGCATATCACGGTCACCACCAGGAAATGTTCGTGGAAGCACGATTCTCTTGCCAATCCGATCTCCGCGTGACTCGCCGGCAACTATAGTGTCAACAAGACCCTATAATAAAACAGAAGTTCACGTCGCTAGTTAGTATAGAATTTTAAAATAAAAGTGTGGCTACTTCAATACAGATGTGTTGGAAAAAATACAAGCACACTACCTGGTAGAGGTCAGCGCGTATAACCTTCTGATTTTCTGGTTTTGAGTACCAGTCAAGCCTCATCGTCTCTATTTTGATATACATGTCAACAGCCCACTGTTGGAAAAGGCGCCCCCCGAACAAAATGATGTTAAAAAGCTTCTTTCGGACCTGTAGTTTGAAGCAATAGTACTCCCGCGCGCTAACAAATTTCCTGGATTGTGTTGGATTCATCTCGTTGTCCCCAAAATCCTCATCTGGGTTATCGTCATTGTCATCTAAAAATTGTTTAACACAAAGTTGGTAAGATAGAATAATAACGGTTATTTAAAATAGGAATGTTTAATACCTGCAGGTAAATCAGTGGGCATGTCCTCATGTGGTGCCACTCCTTGTTCTCTAATGATGTCCTCATCTAAACGAAGGTTATTAATGTTATCATATGACCGAACGGTGAATGATGAATAAGTTTTTAATAAACAGATAAATGCATAACCAAGAGATTTATAATAAGTATCAAACATCATACCAGTTGGAATATCAGTGGCTTGGTTTCCTTGTTGTGCGGAATTATTTGATGCATCTTGGTTTATGTCATCGGGGGCCCTCATATATGGCATCCAACGATTCCAACCGGTTTCGCCACGCGGGCAGAATAGTGGATATGACAATGGGTCATAGCACCCATAGTATGCTCTAATATACAGGGGACGGTCTCCTTTTCCATAGACAATAACACTCCTATCAAAGCAGTTTTGAGGGTCGTTCCCTTCGACCCATATTGCTGCCACCTGAGAAGCAGTTGGGGCATTGTACCTTCTTTGATCTAGTTTGATATCTGTGTTCAGTAAGATCTTATATTCATCTAGATTTGGAACAGCACCAAGGCTTTTGAAAACTTGAGCATAAGGGTTCTGATCTAGTATTGCTAGAATCCTCCGTATGAGATCCACCCTAAGATCTGGAGATCTCTTAATCCTGTGAAACAAGTTTTCATCTGTATCATAAATATATAGCTGTAGATGCCGAGGACCATTCTCAGCAGACACCAGATCATCAAGAGCGTGGTATAACCCCCCACATGCACGAAATGTATATACCCCGGTTCCTGCCGCTGTGCTGACTTGACGATCCAGAGTGACCCCAAGACTTGTGAATGAGAAGTGGGAGTTGAAATACCGTATATTATCTCTAAAATATTTGGCATCCTCATCAACCTGACTTGTAAACAACCGTTTCAAGTCTTCCGGAACCTCTGGAGTTACTATATCAACTTTTCCCTTTCTGCAACAAAATGCAGGCCCCTCATATTGAAACCGCAATGCCCCACAGTGACGACAGTCGCTAATTTTTCGGAGCACATGGTGTTTTTTGGGTAGGTCCATGTAAACCCTATCATGAGCATCATTAGTGGGAGTACTCTTTTGATGATGTCGTTCGAGATGGTACGATTCAAATTCGACATCTGCAACATAAATTGGCAGTTGCATTAATTATTTTATTTGCAAAAACCACGGTAGCATAATATGTTGTAGAGTAACTCATACTAAAAAGTACATTACCATTTTGGGCTAACATCCTAGCCTCTTCATCAGGTTCAACGTCTCCAGATTCTCCATGGTTTTCGCCTCCAACGCAGTCTAGTAGGCACTGTCATATCTTAGTACATATACATATATATGGCGCTTCGTTATTAACAGGACATTATGGCTCACCATCTATGTTCATTATGTTGACATCAGGCTGTGGTCGTTGCCTGATATCAACGTATTGGATCAACTCAGTGTTATACAAATCAGAAATGAACTGAATCATTAAGCAATAGAAATCAGATGAGAGTAAATACCCATATTATTCTGTTGAGGTGCCTTGTGCTGTGTTGTGTTATTTCCATTCACAATGGTGCTTATTAGATTCTGAGTGGCTTGTCCAACAATTGGGGATGGTTCCATTTCTCGGTGCCTGGCACTCTGCTGACAGTGCAAGGTCTCATTGTTTTGACAATTAAGCTCTGTACCTGAATGGACCATAGAGTGAACACATTAGGTCCAATTACACTGAGCCTCATTGTTTTGTCAGTGCAAGGTTTCATTATTTTTGTTATTTAATAAATCATGAAAAGAAAAAACCTTGAACTGCAGAATGGTTAGTAGGGGTCTGGAGTGTTGCGAGTGAACTTAGTTGGTGGTTCTGAACACCTGACATTCGCCTGGTGCTTATTAGATTCTGAGTGGCTAGGCCAATATATGGGGATGGAATTACTTCTCGGTTGTTGTCATTAACCTGACAATTAAGCTCTGTACCTGAATGGACAAAAGAGGTAATCACAAATTAACTGCAAATGATCTTAATATGATATTTTCGTCATTTGAATAAATCAAAAGAATAAACCTTGATCTGGAGAATGATTCGGCGTAATCTGTAGGGTTGCGAGTGAACTTAGTTGAGGGTTCTCAACCCCTGACATTTGAGTGAGTGTCAACCGGCCTGAAAATCGTTGCCTTTGGTACTCATCATTCCTGTGCAACCAATCGGCCCCATCATCATCGGCAATATTCATCTTGTCGCCAAGATTGACTCCTTGGGAATGCACTGAGTTTGGTGTACCACCATATGAGACTTGGAATGCACTGTTATGCATTTGTGTTACAGCTGATCGACAGGTAGCAGGCGTTTCCAAAACAGGTAGCTGATCGAGGATGGTGGTAATATTCCTATTATGCTCGCGGGCTTGGCGTTGTCGCATTAAAATTTCCTCTCTATTTTGTGAATACCGCTCCCTTTCCCTCCGGTTCTTGTCCTCGTTAGGGTCTGAATAATAGGGGGGGCGGGGGGAGAGCAAAAATCATTAAATCGCAATAGCAGTGAGTCTTATATGATGAAGTTGATTTTCATTACCTGGAGGTGCCTCCATTGGTGTATGTGTTCTTGGTAGCTTTCTTCAACTTGTAGGCTTCACGGCGTCTCTTGTTAATCTCATCCTTATTTTGTGAGTATTGCTGTCTATCTCTCTGCCGTTTTAGTTCTTTAGGATCTACAAAACGGGACACAATTTAGCTCAGAAGCAATATTGACTTAATTGTTTGGGCTATATCCAATGAATGTGTTTGGGTCATGATCATACCCAATGACCGAGTGTTGCTTATATCCTGTAACGGGGTGCGGTTGCTGTTTGGATTGTTAGGGGCCATAATAGGAAATCATTCAATCCTGTGATTGGAAATAACACTGTTAACTACAAATATGCACCACTATTTCTGGATAAGAATTACACTTTAAATTGTATTGACAGCAGAGAGGAGTGTTTGCAAGAATGAGATAAATAACAATGTGAACTACAAATGTGAACCACTATTGCTGGATAAGAATTACACTTTAAATGAGATTTTTACAGTGAATCAGTCTCATGTTTCTGCGCAGTGTTCATACATGAGATATTTACAGTGATTAGTTCTTATTACAAGCTGCTAATGCCTTTACAATTACAGGAGTGTTTGCAAGAATGACACCAGAGAGGAGTGTTTGCAAGAATGATGGAAAAAATTGCTTGGTTGCTTCCCCGAATGAAGTTCTGTAATTAGGTACCTAATTTAGCGATTGGGCATTCACCTGATGAAGAGGGTTGCAGAGAAGTTAGCTTGATTGAGCATGCACCTGTGTGTCAGAGGGTCGCAGAGAAGTTCGTTCTAGGACGCGCAGCGCGGGATGGCCTCGGTGCAGCGCGGGATGGCCTCGATGTTCTAGCACGCGCAGCGCGGGATGGCCTCGGTGCAGAGCACGTCTGGATGGAAAAGATGAACAGCACCTGCGTTGATTTTCCCACGTAATTCTGGTTTTCATTCAGACTACGTGCCTTCCTTTTTGGCTGGTCGTGATTTTCTCCATCCCTTTGATTGTGCCAGCGTTAATTGTCTTGCTCATTAATCACTTTTTTTTTCACGACGCTGGTCCACATGTGCGGCAGAGTTTTCGTCCGCTCAGCCATATTGCTAGATGCACACAGGTGCGGGTTAGTAGCCTTATTTGACGGTTAGATTTCAATCAGCGATCCCGATCCTGTGGCCCGTTTTGGTCGTTGTTGTTCCGTGTACATAAGTCTGTGTGTTCTTAGCGATGAATATGTTCTCTCTTTTTATAGTAGTGGAGATACTTAAGAGTATCGGTACACAATCTCCGTTCGGACTGGCCACTTTAAATAATGAGGTATATATTATTTGTTTTTTTTTTGCGTTTTATATATTATTTGTTTAACGGTGCCAATAAAGTCATGGACACGTGTGTTATCTTTTGAAAATGGGAAACTACCAAGTTGAAACGATCCATTTTTCCTGGAGGTGAGGAGCTGGGCGCATGCATGCATGCAAAGCATCTAACAATAATTAGTTTATTCTCCTCACGTAGTCAGATTTATTAGCTATCGGGTATATCCAGTGGGTGTGAGTATGTACCCCTAGGAGTCCTAACCATTATATCTATATATTGGGTTGCAAATGTCTAAAATATGTAAAACATTATATCTAGTAACCATGAATAATTATCGTGCTATTAGTCTGATACTAATTTATTAGCCATAGTACCATAATCTGGTAACCCGTGTGAAAATATTTGTCGAAACATATTAATAATGGATATAATCTTGTAGCCATCGTCAAGAGAACTTAGCGGTATAAACATAGTACTAACCAGAATGGCGGTTTACAAGATCAATCATTTTAAAAATTTAAAGTTGGAAATTAATGCAATGATATCACCCATGAGGTGGCAGACTACTATATTCATGCATGTGCTCGCTCCTATAGGGAAAAGCAAATGCAAACTCTAGCTGCATGCCAAGCCCTCCCCATATGGTGCTTATAGATAACGTTTCCCAATATAATTTATTGCGATATGGAGACTAGATCTCTCAAGTTCAAAGAAGAAGAAATTAAATTCCACTTCTCCAAGTTAAGAACCATCCCTGTCATAAGGTGATATCTTCTTTGGTATTCCAAGGGATGAGCTATAAGCTTGCCGAATCATGGTGAAACCCCCGATGATCAAGAAAAGGAAGAGCTCGATGTCTACCTTGACACAACTTCTATAGTAGAGTATCCTATGAATTAAACACACAGGTAATATAAAAGGAAGGGAGATGAAAAACTACCACCACCAAAGCTTAAACCTCTACCTGAGGAATGATACTTCCGAAGAAGCCCATTGGGTTACCCCCAAATGGAAGTTTGGCATAGCCCAGCAGAAAGTATTTCCCTCAATTCAGAACCAAGTTTTATCGAACCGGTAGAAACTGTCAAGATATCAACCAAGTCAATAGCACTTGCACAGAACCACAAACAAACTTGTCCCCAATGTTACACTATTGTCAAGGTTCATGTCTTGCTAGTTACAAATATTAAACATATGGGGTGATAGAAATTAAACGACGAATAAAAGTAAATGAACAAATGGACCACTATGTAGAAAATATGGAAAAAGGTGAAAATAAGGTGAAAACAATATTAAAATGTGTAGTGGGGCCATAAGTTCACTAGAGTCATCTCTCAAAATAAATATAGCAATGTTTGGCAAATAAATTACAATTGGGCTACGAATAAATTTATTTATCTTTATTTATGTTTATATTATTCATAACATGATTCATATAGGCATTACGTTCAACATATATAGACCGCTATTGAACCACACCTATAATTAATACTCTACTTCAAAAGAGATATCCAACATGCATCTCAATGTATTAAATTCATACAAACATAGAATTTCCTTAAGCAAGATGACATAATGTAAATAGTAAAAACATCATCCAAATGTGATATAGAAACCATTATTTTATGCTTAGCTGCAACAACACATTGCATGTGTTTTCCCTTATTGTCACCGGGATATAGAGCACTATAGGGTTGCACCTACTATACACTACTCCCTCTGAAGATCTAAACATCCTACTTGGAGGGAGTAGACAATTTAATCGGAGGGCATATATGACTATAAATAATGCATCAAGATAACAAGAACTGATCATAAAGTGACAATTCATCATATCTCAACAAACACAAGAGATATTATATCAGATGGATCTCAATCATGTAGGCAACAAACACAAGAGATATTATATCATATGGATCTCAATCATGTACGCAACAAACACAAGAGATATTATATCAGATGGATCTCAATCATGTAGGGTAACTTGTGAGACCATTGTGGAGAAGGGAGGGGAAGGAATCGATGCGAAGGGAGAGGAATGAGCAAGGAGAATGCGTGGGGCGTGAGCGAAATGTGACCATGGACCCAAATGTTGTGAGGGTAAAATGAGAAACTCGGAAAATGTTGATACGTGACGAAATTTGACCTACACATACTAGAACGTATTATATAAGTGAACAGAGGGAGTGTTTTTATGTAAGAGCTGCATTCACAGAGCACCTTTGAATCATGCTCCGACCATGTGCAGCAAGTATCATCTAGCAGTTCTGCGCTTTGGACAAGACGTGTTCAAACCTGATGGTGTTTTTTAATTGCATGGAAAGCATCTTGTATTTTGTATCCTTTTTAGTAATCAACATGTATTGACAATTTGACATGTATGTATTTCCTCTTTTGTAAGTACAATAATGTTACCATGATGAATCTGAGGAGAATTCTGCTTTAGGAGCAAGTTTATATGGCAGTTGCAAGTACAGAGGTAGGGCAACACATTTATTTAGCTCCAGGGCAACACCATGCCAGTTTATTCTCATGGACAAATCACAATCACATACATGGTTCTATCATTCTATGCTGGGCGATGCGATGGGAGTTTCTTCTCCTTCTATGGCTGCTTGGGGTTTGCGGCAGGTGATGATGGTGAACTTGATGAGGCCTTTCTTGTAACCTTGAATCATGAGAGGCATCACCAGTGCTCCCTTTATCGTCTTCCATCCTTCAAATCAAAGACAAGAGCAAAGTCTGAGTTGAAATGTCAATTAGCTCAAAAGAATCATGAAGCAGATCATCTCATTCTGGTGCAGCTGATGAGCAGTACAGGGTGGGAAAGATGACAAGAGCATACCACTTCTTAGTAGAGAAGTGAGTCCTTTCCATGTCAGTGCTGATTGGATGACAGCGGGCCAAAACGGAGCCACGTTTTCCGACCAATCAGCCGTCTTGATATCCTGACATCTCAGACAGTACAAGAATATTTTGTGAGCGGTAGAATCAACCAATATAATTCAGAGTTGATGATTTGGAGGGAAAATACCTCGAGGGACAATGACTCAGCAATCTTGACATAATCGGAAGGTGAGCACCAATCTGGGAGGTAATATGCATCACAAATCTTTTTCAAGAGATTCAGCTCGTCAGGTTTCAGTGAGTCTTCAGACGGTGTTAGGTTCCTGTGGCACCAGGTCACGATGATGATCGTCGCTCCTGGAGCTGCGACACGTGCCAGCTCACCTACGAACTGATACAGGGAACGGTAACTGGTAAGAGTTCACGCAGTACTCAATACCTACTTTCATAGCAGAGTGGGCCAATTTGAGGTTTTGCAGTGACTCATACTCTTAGGTTTGTTCTCAGAAGCAGTATGTTTACCTTAGGTTTGTTCGGCATATGTTCACCACTCTCCATAGACCAGACTAGATCAAACTGCCCATCAGGAAAAGGTTGCTCCAGAGCATCAGCAACTTGGAAAGAAGCCTGCGTCAAGCATGTGCACAACACTGTTACTCCTAATGTAAAACCAGATCCCAAGTAGGTCCAGGGCTGAAATCCTGAACTAATTGCCAAGATGATAAGAGCACACCTTGTCCGACAACCCCTGTGCTGCTGCGAGGGCATTTCCTCTCTCGGCTTGCACAGGGCTCAACGTGATCCCGCAGCATTGGGCCCCGTATTTGTTCGCCAGGTATCTTGAGCTACCGCCGATTCCACACCCAACATCAACTATCGTTTTCGGTTTGTTCGTCGGATCGTCTGGAAGCACAAGCATATGTCGAAGCAAACTATTAGACAGCTTTCCATACATTATGGCAAATTGCCAAGTTAGTATCGAAGCAAACTATTAGCCACAGCAGTACATCATGCACAATATCAAGCTGATTTTCCATACATCATGGCAAATTGCCAAGTTCTGCTTGTTTTGAACAAGGTAGTAATATTTCTCCAAACGTCTCTGTTAATTTTTTTTTTATATTCTTGACTTCCCATGCAACTGTGCTGCAAGATATTACAGCACGTCTGAACTGGAGATGTAGTCGATGTTATACAGCTCCAGTATCTATTATGACTGAATACGCTGTCATATTTCCTGTTAAATTTTAAGCAGTTCTAGCACCTGATTAAATATCTGGGTTCCAAATCTAGATTGCGCGCTGGTGCCACCTACCACAGCTGCGAGCAGAGATTATTGGCAGAACAGAGATAAGAGGAGCAAACTCAGTCGAAACAGTGGTGCGGTCCTCCTAGCCCGTGCAATTCCGTACTTACAAAATCAACGGTCATTACTCATCAGCGTGCCAACTGGCAGGTAAAGCGAGTCGGCTAACCCGGGCTCAATGAGCTAACTGCAGCCTTGGAATCCGGAGGTACTCACCCGGAACGGCGGCGAAGGCGAGCGCCTCCTCGATCATGCGGATCTGGGCGCGGCGGTGGTCGGACATGGAGGCGGCCTCGCCGGAGTCGTAGAAGCCGTGGTGCATGTGGTCGCCCCAGATGCTCTCCCAGAGGCCGGACGACTCGTCGTAGAGCCCCGCGATGCCCTCCTTCAGCCCTGGCGGCGCCGACGCGTCGGCCAGGGCAGCGGTCGTCGACGACGCCATCGGGCGGGCGGCGAGCGTCGGTAGGCGGCAGAAAAGGCCGGCGGACGGGGCGGGCAGCGTGGCCGAGGCGCGGTGGCGGCGGCGAGGGGTCGAGGCAGTGGAGGGGAGTGAGTGGAGCAGAGCGGCGGAGTTGGCCATTTTTGTAATCGGAGCCTCGTGAGTCGTGAGCGCCTGACTGACAGCTGCGCGAGGCAATGTTTTTTAATGACGCAGAGGTCACGCGGGCTACGGATGCAAATGGCGTTTAGCTCAGCTCGGCCCTGCTGCCGGATGGCATGGGTGAGAGGCGGACGGATGAACGCGTGCACGGCGAAATGAGGTTTCGGAATTTTGTGACCGAGAGAGAGAAAAAATTAGGCGAACACCACATGGGTGGGCTGGGTAACAGGACGAGAGCGTACGACACTCTTCGTACGATTTGTGTACGACTAGCACCATCCAACCATTCATTTCTGTGATGGAAGAGAAGCAGAACGCTGGTTGGCACGTCGTACAGAGGTTTCGTAACAGGACGCGTTGCATCGAGCCCACTGTCGAGGAGCCACGGTACAGCTACTGCACATCGTGCTCGCTGACTGGGCACACCTTGTGCAGGGGCGCACCTAGGAAGAAAACCATCCGGTGTCCACATCTAAATCGTACAGAATAGTGAACTAACGATGGGATTGTTGCGATTGATTCCAACTCAAGTATCTCTACCTACTAATAATAATAATAATAATAATAATAATAATAATAATAAAAAAAGCATTAAGTGAAGATGAAAAAAAAGAAATCATGACTCTTTTTTTGATCGGAGAATTCTCGAAGTTTCTCCCAATTTCTTCCATAGATTGTCCATGTGATTTGTCTCCGATCTATTTTGCTACGATTTTTATTTTGCTAGATCCAGATCGGTCCATGAAACGCGAGCAGGTTTGTTAATCTGAATAGATTGATTAGAGGATTTCAAGTTGGACTGGCCGCATTGCCCGCATGGATTTCAGGTTGGTGTTCTTGGCTACCGTGTAGTGTTGAAGAAGATTGACATGGTCACATACGCCCACGACTACCATGACATGTTCGCGTCCGACCGCTGAACTGGAGGCCGACAAGCTCCTCCGGCGTGTTGAACTTGCCAAACCACGGCCACAACGTCTTCTCTTACCCGGAGTACAGTTAAAAGATGCCTATAAGGATTTGTTCTTCCTTTGTCTGTTCCGCCTGTGTGTGTTAATCGCTGCAGATGCAAATTTGAGCGACCTGAGGACACAGAGCAGATGTTGTCTACTCCATTCGTGGCAAGAACAGTGGGTGCCGCGTGTGTATGCATACTGCTCATGTAATACACATCATAACCTCTTTTTTGGTAATCCTAATCGTTTGACCATTTTCCGACATTGAATTGGTGATATTACAGCAGACGAGAGTCTACCCTTACATTGAGAAAAACAAGTTGCTGGCGAGGAAGCAGCACCGGAGATGTGATATCATTTCTTTTAAAAGGAGATGAGCAGATACCACGGAGATAGTATCAGCAAACTGCTCTTATTATTTTCTATGTTCCCAAAAGAGTGTAACTATTACAAACCATTTGTATCATCAATTGTATGGATAATCTTTAGTTATTCTGTTACATTCAGTATTAACACATACTTGCTAATCAGCCTGAACATGAGAAGAAGAAAAATGAGGTAAGTTGTAATGCATAAAAATTTGCATTTAGTAGGCACTGGGTATTCTAACGCTTGCATGGAATTATTTGTATTTACAATAAAAAAATCAATTGATATGCGCTCTAACTCACAATATGATTGATGGTGTGAATTTTTATAAGGTTCACATAAGAGTTTCTTTTCTGTGCAAGAAGCTAACCCCTACTAATGGAGTCTAAAGAGAGATACCAGACATTGTTGTTTGCTTTAAGGTGAAGTTCACCGGTTGTACTTTTCTTAGTTTCGCTTACTTTAAAATTGGAACATGTGGCTAAATAAATCACATAGAGTTTCTTACCTGATGTTTTTCGCTCTTTTGGTTTAGTTCACCATGCGCATAGGCAGAACATTAACCATTAAAACACTAAATATAGAGAGCTACACTTTGCGTAGCCATAATGACAATGTTCTATTCCCAGTGTTGGATACCCACAAATTTATCTTGAACTAAAAGAGAGTCGTTAAGTTAAAGATTTGAGTAATGAGAAAATAATCTACCGTAGCAACACACGGGCATATTTGCTAGTATTCCACTAATGATCAAACTATTTATACAAGGGGAATAGACGCGAGCAAGAGTTGCGTCTGTTCGCAGGGGTGCGAGGGAGCGGACGCTACGGTTGCCTAGAGCAGTTTCCGCACGTACGGTTTTAAACAAGGATTATCCTAATTACAAGATTAATTAATTCTTAAAGAATCATCTTCTCTAAAAAGCATATGGAAAAAATTGAGGAGAAACATACAATATGTCAGAAAAAAATCCTTTTAAAAATCCAGTGGGAAAATAAGGAGAAAATGACATATGTCATCCATACTTGTAGTACTATTGCCTCATTATAAACCTTACATGTGGAACCTCAAAGAAAAATCACAAAGTAAAAGAGCGCAATACCGAAAATGTTATGATTTTCAACAGGTTATAACCTAGTAGGAGATTTCTCCCCCTGAATTTTGCAAGTCACGAAGTCTCCTCATACCAATTCTCTTCACATATTTATCGAACAAACAATTTGGTAAGGACTTGGTAAACAAATCAGTGAGGTTATCGCATGACTTCGTTTGCAAAATACTTATTTCCCACATTCTTTTATAATTCATGGGTATAAAATAGTTTAGGAGCAATATGCTTTGTAGTACTGCTCTTAATACAACCTGTCTGCATTTGTACAATACAATCAGCATTGTCCTCGTAGATAATGGTGGGTGGTTCTAGTGAACCGATCCAACTTAAACTTTAGACAACGTTCATCATCCTTCGAAGCCATACACATTTCCGTGATGATTTGTACAAAGCAATTATCTCAGAATGGTTAGTGGACGTAGCCAATAGGGTTTGTTTTGTCGACTTCCAAGAGAAGGTCGTATTTTCATGTAAGAAGACAAAACCAGTCTGCGATTTGGCATTATGGGGATCTGACATGTATCCAGCATCACAATACCCCATCATGGTTCTCTCTTGATTTTTCTGATAGAACAAACCAAGATTTTTGGTTCCCTGAAGATATCTAAAAATATTCTTCACACCAAACCAATGCCTTTTAGTTGGTGATGGCGTTGTATCTAGCCAACAAATTAACTGCAAATGATATGTCAGGTCTTGTGCAGTTCGCTAGATACATTAGTGCACCAAAAGCACTCAGATATGGAAACTCTGGTCCCAATATCTCCTCATCGTCATCGTTTGGCCTAAATGAGTCTTTATCTCTTTCAAGAGACCTTACAACCATAGGTGTTTTAGATCGGTATGATTTATCCATACTGAACTTATCTAGTATTTTTTCCATATAAGGAGACTGGTAAACAAGTATTTCTGAAGACACATGTTCAAGTTGGAGACTGATATGTCTCAAACGTATCCATAATTTTTGGTGTTCCATGTTATTTTTATGCCTTATGCTACATGTTTCTTATACACTTTATGTAATTTTTATGGATTTTCTGGGACTAATCTATTGACAAGATGCCACAGAGTCAGTTCTTGTTTTCTGTTGTTTTTTGTTTCAGAAAAGTTGTTCTGAAAATATTCTCAGAATTGGAAGAAACAAAATCCCAGAGTCTTAGAAAGTCGTCACATACACGGAATCCGGAGGAGACCCGGAGAGGGGCCTCAGGGGCCCCACACCATAGGGAGGTGCCCTCCCTCTAGTCGCGCCTCGGGTGGTGTGGGCTGATGCTGGCAAAGCGTGTTGGGAACCCCAAGAGGAGGGTATGATGAGCACAACTGTAGGAATTTCCCCTTAGTTAAGAACCAAGGATATCAATCCAGTAGAAGAAAGAGGATCTTCGGAAGGTTGATGCCACTAACGGTGGTGATGGCTCACCGGTGTCAGCAACAACGCGGAACTTGCACACAACACAACCAAAATACTTTGTCCCAACGGTGCAGTGAGGTTGTCAATCTCACCGGTCTTGCTGAAAACAAAGATTAGACGTATAGTGTGGAAAATAGTGTATGCTTGTACTAAATAAAGAAAAGCAGGAAATTGTAGAGGTTTATTTAACAGTGTAGGAAAAATGGACCGGGGTTCATAGGTTCACTAGTGGTGTCTCTCCATAAAAGATAGCATGCTGGGTGAACAAATTACAGCTAGGCAATTGACAAATAAAGATTGCACCGTAGTGCACATTCATGACATGAAGACTACTATGATATTTAGTGCGGGCATGACAACAATATACATAGACCGTAATCTAACTGCATCTATGACTAATAATCCACCCTCGGGTTATCATCCGAACCCCCTTAGGTATTAAGTTGCAAGCAACAGATAATCGCATTAAGCAATGTGTGTAATGTAAACAATGATTGTACACGCGGGCACTCACACCGCTATTTTCTCCCTAGTGGCAACATCACATCCTCCCCCGTCACGTTTCCGTCACTAGCAACTACTTGGCCAGAGCAACCACTAGCAACAGAAAGCATGCAAGATCACAAATAACATATGCAATAAAAGACTATAATCAACTTGGCATAAGTTTAATATTCATCGGATCCCAGCAAACACAACACATAGAGTTACATAAGAACAATCTCGATCATGTTAGGCAGCTCACGAGATCTAAACATTGAGGCATAGGAGGAAAAGACAACCATCTAGCTACTGCTATGGACCCGTAGTCCAAGGATGAACTACTCACGCATCACTACGGAGGCAGCCATGGTGATGAAGAGGCCTCCGGTGATGATCTCCTCTCCGGCAGGGTGCCGGGAGACAGCTTCAGAACCCCCTTAATCTAGGGTTGACGATGACGACGGCTGTGGAACTTTTCGGGGATATTTGATCAGGTATCTAGGGTTTTACATCCGGGGGGAATAAATAGGCGAAAGGGCAAAGGCGGTGGATCCCTGGGGCGCCCACACCACCCCTTGGTGCGGCCAAAGGGGGAGCGTGCGACCCCATGGTGTGGGCCCCCTGGTGCCCCTCTTCGACTCCTCTTTGGTCTTTTGGTTGCTTCCGGGGAAAATAGGACTTCCGGGCTTTGAATTTTCCAATTACGAGAATATTTCCAGAACAACATTTCTGAAACTAAAAACAGCAGAAAACAGGGAACTGGCTCTGTGGCATCTTGTCAATAGGTTAGTCCGGAAAATCGATAAAAATGACATAAAGAAGGGAGAAAACATGTAGCAATTGGCATAATATTATCATGGAGCATCATAAATTATAGATACGTTGGAGACGTATCATGGGCCCCCTGGCCGCCTACCGATGTTGCCCTCTCGCCTATTTATACTTCTCCACGGGTTAACTCTAAACACGTGAGTCTTTTCCCCCAAAAAGATTTGTACCCGCCGTCGTCGTCAACCCTAGTTCGGGAAGGTTCTCGAGCTCTCCCCGGCACCCTGCCGGGAGGGGGAATCATCACCGGAGGGATCTTCATCACCATGCCTGCCTCCGGAGTGATGCGTGAGTAGTTCATGCCTGGACTACGGGTCCATAGAAGTAGCTAGATGGTTGTTCTCTCCTCTTTATTCCTCATGTTTAGATATTGTGAGCTGCCTGATGGTGCAGGTCTTGCACTCGTTGGGAAACCCCAAGATGAAGGTATGATGAGCACGGTAGCAGTTTTCCCTCAGAAAGAAACCAAGGTTTAATCGACCAGTCGGAGGGAGTAACTTCAGAAGCGTGATGCAGCTGAGGTGGCAGGGCGCACTACCGGTTCAGCAGCAACATGGAACCTACACAACACAATCAAATCACTTTACCCCAACAAAGCAGTGAGATTTTCAATCTCACCGGTTCCGCTGAACACAAAGAGGTTAAACGTATGGTGTGGAAAATAGTATGAGAACGGTATGAAAGCAGTAGCAACAATATGAAAACAGTGGAAACAATATGAAAGCAGTGGAAACAATGTGTGTATTATCGGTATGAGAAAATGGACCGGGGTCAACAGTTCACTAGAGGTGTCTCTCCACAAAAGATAAATAGCATGTGTGGTGAACAAATTACAGCTGGGCAATTGACAGAAATGAATGCTGCACTGTAGTGCATATGCAAGACGTAAATATTACTATGTGATTCATGCGGGCATTACAACAAAATACATAGACCATCATCCAACTGCATCTATGACTAATAATCCACCCTTCGAATATCATTCGAAAAAACGTTGGGTATTAAGTGGCAAGCAATAGATTATCGCAGTAAGCAAAGTGTGTAATGTAAACAATGTAAACTAAGTAAACACCGTTGTTTTCTCCCTAATGGCAATAGCACATCCTCCATCCGTCACGTTTCTGTCACTAGAGCACGGATGCAAAGGAGGCATGAACCCACTATCGAGCATAAATACTCGCTCTTGGAGTCACTAGCATCTAATTGGCCAGAGCATCTACTAATAATGGAGAGCATGCAAGATCATAAATAGCATATGCATGAAGATAACATGATAGATTGATAATCATAAGACATAGCATTCAACATTCATCAGATCCTAGCAAACACAACATGTAGCATTACATAAAGATGATCTCGATCATGTAGGGCAGCTCACGAGATCTAAACATCGGGTACAAAGTGGAGAAGACAACCATCTAGCTACTGCTATGGACCCATAGTCCAGGCATAAACTACTCACGCATCACTTCGGAGGAGGGCATGTAGGTGTAGACCCCTCCGGAGATGAATTCCCCTCCCGGCAGGGTGCCGGGGAGAGCTCCAGAACCCTCCCGATCTTGGGATGACGATGACGGCGGCCTTGGGTGTTTCTCTAGGAAAATTGGTATATATTTAGGGCTGATATGTCGGGGGGAATAAATAGGCAAAAGGGCGATGACGATAGACGCTCGAGGGGCCCACACCACCCCCAGGCGCGGCCAGGGGGCGCGCCGCCTATGGTGTGCCCCCTCTGGGTCTCTTCAGGACTCCGTGGAACCTTCGGGAATTCTAAGACTTTCGGGCTTCAATTTTTTCAATTCCGAGAATATTTCCAAAACAACTTTTCTGAAATAAAAATAGCAGAAAACAGGGAACTGACTCCGTGGCATCTTGTCAATAGGTTAGTCCAGAAAATCGATAAAAATGACATAAAGTGTATAGCAAACATGTAGGAAACAACATGGAACATCAGAAATTAAGGATACGTTTATGACTTATCACTTCCTAACATGATCAAGATCATCTCATTGTAATGCTACATGTTGTGTTTGTTGGGATCTGATGAATATTGAATGCTATGTCCAATGACTATCAATCTATCGTGTTCTTTCATGTGTATGTTATTTATGATCTTGCATGCTCTCTGTTACTAGTAGATGCTCTGGCCAAGTTGATGCTTGTAACTCCAAGAGGGAGTATTTATGATCGATAGTGGGTTCATGCCTCCCTTTCACTCATGCTCGAGAGACAGAAACGTAACGGGCGGGGGATGTGCTTTTTCCATTAGGGAGAAAATAACAATACTTTGTCTAAGAATTATTTTATTATTTAAATTACACACTTTGCTTAATGCAATTATCTGTTGCTTGCAACTTAATACCCAAGGTTTGCTCAGATGACACTCTGAGGGTGGATTAATAGTCATAGATGCAGTTGGATAACGGTCTAAGTATCTTGGTGTAATGCCCGCATGAATCACATAGTAATCATCATGGCATGCATATGCACTATGGTGCAGCCTTTATATCTGTCAATTGCCCAGCTGTAATTTGTTTACCCAACATGTTATCTACTCCCTCCGATCCCAAATAAGTGTATTGAGTTGTATAGAAGAGTTGTATGTAACTAGTTCATTTCCAGCGACACATATTTTGGATCGGAGGGAGTATCTGTTTTGGAGAGACACCTCTAGTGAACTGTGGACCCCGGTTCATTTTTTTACACTGATATACAACCACTGCAACCGCTATTTTTCTACTGCAATTATTGTTCTCTTTCATCTACTACAAACAAGTACTATTTTCCACACTATATGTCTAATCCTTTGTTTCAGCAAAACTGGTGAGATTGACAACCTCACTGCTTCGTTGGGGCAAAGTAATTGATTTTGTTGTGTAGATTCCATGTTCCTGCTGAACCGGTAGTGTTCCCTGTCAACATCAGCTGCATGAACCTTCGGAAGTGATTTCTTTCTCCTACTAGTCGATTCAACCTTGGTTTCTTTCTGAGGAAAAACTTGCCGCTGCACTCTTCATAACCTTTCTCTTGGGGTTTTCCAACGAGTGTCAACCACACACCAACAAGTTTTCAGGCGCCATTGCCGGGGAGAAAGAGGATTTTTTCAAGGGGAGTCTCTCACCTCCAATCGTTTTACTTTGTTATTGTTTTGCTTGTTACTTGCTTTATCATGCTTTCTATCAATGGCTGATTTCTTTGAAACTAGATCTTATTGGCAAGGTGGGTTCACGGAAGAACAACAAAAATATTATAAGGAATACTGCTTGTCACAAAAAGGTAAACACTTATGGGAACAAATTAATAAATTGCATATCATTTCTAGAAATTGTGCTCTACTTATAATGTTACTTATTGCTTTGATAAATCTTTTTGTTGTAGGAGGTATAAACACCTCCCTTTTCAATGTGAGTATAATGATAATGTTACCATATCTTCTTATGTTACGGGAAATTATGACTTCTATGATTTGGAACAAATTGAGGAATTTATTGCTTGGATGGGTGCATTCGAAATTGCCAAATTGCTTGAAAGTATTGATGATGCACCTTATAAATACGAAATTTATGCTATACTTGAATATTGCTTTGATAATTACAAGGATTTAAATTGATACATAATTAAATATCTTAATAAATGCTCTCCCTCAAAGGAGGAGACTAATGCTTTGCAAGAACCCATGGAAGAAAAAATTGCTGAAATTGGAAGCTCATTGGATGCAAAAGAGGAGGAAGAATGGAGTAGCTACCCATGTCTACCTTCCAATGAGAGTAACTCTTTAACTCATACCTTATTTTATTGCCACCCATGCTTACCAAAGGAGGAAGTGTTATATTGATAATTGTGATGATCCTATTGATTCTTTTAAAATATCCCTTTTTGATGAAATTGATACTTGCTATACTTGTGACCTTGATAATACTATGAATGAAACTTGTGAGAATGATATTGCTACTGTTATTTATGATAATCCATACTAGTTTGATAAATCCTATGATAATCCTATATTGATTCCAACTATTGATATGCATGATAATGAGGAAGTTTGTTTAGAAAATTTATATGATAATGCTCTAGATGATGGTCCTATGTTACTTGATGTTATAAATTATAATGCTACTGAAAATTGGATTGCTATAATGTGTCCCATACCTTTTAGGAGTGACCAATGATCTTGTTTTGCTATTGCTAAAAGTGGGAAAGAAGAGGTCTTTATTTTTAATTTTGATCCCACTATTTTTGAGCTTGACATGAATTGTGTGCTTTTAGACCATGACAAACATGCTTTATGTGATAATTATGTTGTTGAGTTTGTTTCATGATGCTACTGAAAATTATTATGAGAGAGGAAAATATGGTTGTAGGAATTTTCATGTTACTAAAACACCACTCTTTTTGTTGAAAGTTTTGAAATTGCTCTTGTTCTACCTTCCCATGATTTCTAGTTTGAGCTTCTTTAATTTATTTCTTTACGAGATTCTTGTTAATAGGAAGTGGGTTAGACTTAAATTTGTTTTATACTTTCTTACTGATGCTCTCTTTTTCTTAATTCATATATCTTATGTGAGCATCTTCTTGCTTTCTGTGCCTAGCTGAAAGGCCTTAAAGAAAATCAATTCTTGGGAGATAACCCATGGTTTTATTTTTGCAATGTTTTCTTCTGTTTTCTTTGAGTCAAGGTGTTTTTAACTTCTGTATAAACTCCTTTGTATCTTTATTTTTTCGCATTTGTTGTGCCAAGTAAAGTCCTTAGTGAAAGTTGAAGTTAGATTTTGATTTCTGCGCAGGAAACATATTTCTACTGTCCACCGTTAAATTCATGAAAAATCACAAAACAATAAAAATGACCTGCAAATTTTTGTGCTTAATCCTCAGCTATTTCCGAAACTTTTTCTAGATTTGTGTTTTTCGATTTGAGCGACGTAAGTGCCCCTAAAAAATCGTCTTTACAGACTGTTCTGGTTTTGGCATATTCTGCATTTTGCTTCCATTCTCTCTTTTACTATGTTGAGTGGATTTCTTTGCTCCACAAAATATCAGTGGCTGTAACTAATGTTTAAAAAGTATTAATAATGCTTGTGTCCAAGGAGAACATGTGAATGTTTGATTGTGCACTAACCCTCTATTGAGAATTACATTGAGTTTGGTGTGAAGGAAGTTTTCAAGGGTCAAGAGATCGTGATATAATGTGATCAAGAAGAGTGAAAAGCCAAAGCTTGGGGATGCCCCCGTGGTTCATCCCAGCAAATTCTAAGAAGACTCGAGCGTCTAAGCTTGGGGATGCCCAAGGCATCCCCTTCTTCATCAGCAACTTAGCAGGTCACTTCTAGTGAAACTATATTTTTATTCGGTCACATCATATGCACTTTACTTGGATCGTTTGTTTGTTTTTTTTTTGTTTTTTTTTTGTTTTCCTTACTGCAATAAATATGCTTGGAACCCAACATTCTTGTGTGGGAGACATACACGCTTTGCTTTTTCATATGAATACTCATTTTCTTCCATGCTCGTATTCTTAGTTTTTCTTCTAGCTGCTGCAAATCCTTTTAGCTCATGTTTTTCATGCATCTCTTATTTAGAGTTGTTAGTTCTAGTAGAGTAGTGTTAGTACTCTCTGGTTTCATTGCTATATTAGTTGGAGGGTTTGTGTTGTAATATATATTGTTTGGTGTTTGATGGAAATAGAAAATGCTACGGGTGGTAGATGGTATGTTGGAAAGACTTGCATACTCTTTAGATCATTACACTTTTTCACTTGGTTATTTGTTGTTGTTTTGAGGTATTAATATTCTTAGTGGTAAACCTGCTGGTTTAGTAAAGTAAAAACAATTAATGGTTGGTCTAAAAGCTTGAAACTGTGCCACACTCAAAAAACAGTTGATAGTATAATGGTATGTGACTTCCTCTGCTGATAACAATCGTAATGGCTTTTTGTTACGCGCTACGGTCGGGGTAGCCAATAGTGACTTGTCACTGCCATGGACCCTCTTGGAGTGATTTTCATTATGCCTTGTATGATCATATTTCTAGTTGTAATCTTTTAACTTGTAAGTTCTAAGTTGCGGTTTTTCTGGCACTTCCACCATCCATATTTGCTAGCCTCTTCGGTACTGTGCAATGCCCATTCTCACATTGCGAGTTGGTGCAAATTACGCCAGTGCATCCAAACCCCGTGGGAGGACTATGTTCTCCTACACATAAGCCAAAATATCTTCCTCAAAACAGACACCATACCTACCTATCATGGCATTTCCATAGCCATTCCGAGATATATTGCCATACAACATCCATCTTCATTATTGTAACATCCCAGTGTTTGGGAGGTTATAAGGATCTAAATATAATATGTGCATTTGCGATGTATGCATCTAAAAATACGGGAAATTTTGGCGAGAAAGTTTAAAGAAACCAAAGTGACCAATGTTTCTATCTACATGATGAAATAGGTCTAGATGATCTGGTCAAGAGTACATTTGGAGTGATCTTTATAACCAGCATCTCACAAACCAAATCATTTTATTAAGCAAAACATAATTGGTTATGACCCTCACTAATTTCCAACAAACATCGACCACAAGTTTGTAAGTGACTTGAGAGGATACATCTCGGTATTTTAGAACTCGAAGAGGGGTGAGTATCCAAATCACACAGATGATGATCTTACTTCTGCAAGTTAGTCATGCATAACTGAATGATCTCATCAGTCTTAGTGGAAGCATCTAAACATGGAAACAAATATTCTTAACCCAATTCTAAATCCTGATCACTACCTATGATCTTTCCAAAACCATATGTATGCATTTCTGCATGACCAAGGCTACAAAATAAGCAACACAGAAGGAAACCAAGATATAAAGAAATCAAGTGATGTGGTGAAATCCTAGTGTTTGGTGTTATACAAGAATAATCTGATTACAGGACCTGATCAATCTTGTAAGCATATTATTTCTGAGGGCATTAAACACTTGAGTTTCATTTGGTCAAATTATACGAGAACAAATTGGTAATTTACTCTGAGGCAATATCAGACTAAAAGTCGCAATTAGACAGATCTCTAAACCCTGGAGTAATCAGAGATTCGTCGACTATCTGACTTGGGGTTTAGAGTCAAGAGGGGAGAGTGGAAGGAGATTCGACATGACCTCCAAGTGTTGTTTGATTCGAGGGATTCAATTCAAAACTTGAAACAACATAATGTGGTAGAGGAATTGGAATTCAAATTTAATGAGTTGATAGTTGGAACAATTAGTTGCTAATCGATTTTGAAACATTTAATAATTAAATCTTTATTCAATTCAAATTATTTGAGAAGAATTAAAAAGGAAAAACAATAAGATTTATTGATAATTAATAATATTACAAAGTCAATACATAATCCAATAAATAGAAAATTACAAGTTCTATTACAAGTTGACATTTACAAAATGAAATCCTAAACTAATTCCTGCAAAGTTTCTAATCTCCAATTGATCTTCTGATCCTGCAAAATAAACAAGAAAAACAAAGAAAAGTAAAAGGAAGATTAGTGGGGAGTTAGTACTCTCAGTTAGACAGTGAGTTGCACTACTAAACACATCATCGAGTATGAAATGATCAAGCGCAACATCTGTTCTAAATCAAAGAAGGAGTTCACCAGGATAAGACCAAGCCCACCCGAGTTCATCAGCTCACGCAAAATATCTAGAGCTATGCATACAAGCACACAGCTTACACAACCATGCACATATTAGTGTTGTCACTACTACAACAAGTGTTCAAAAGACCAGCAATCGTAGAGAGTAAGAGACCAAGTCCATTTCTTCTCCTGTCCAACAACTCAAGCTACATAGCTTCAGCAACACAGCAAGAACCACAAACCACACCACTCAAATTTGTACTGGGAATAGATTAACAGGTAATAGATCCAGTAAGATCACAACAAGGCCAAGCCAGGGGCTGGAGGAGCAGGCCTGAAGCACAACCACAACAAGCTCACCAGCAGGACATGGGAGGTAGCTCAAGTAGAAGTGGATCAAGAAGCCAAAATCCATCAGGAAATCACAACCGCAACATTAACACCCTAAGGTGATTTCTACACACATCCTAGCAAGGGATCTTGCTAAATTATGCACAAAAGGAGGGGCTGGGATTTATTTTTCTCAGCTTGGCATAGAGTTGCTATGCTCGACACATCACAGGGGTTTAATTAGGAGCATAATATATTTTCCTATCTATATGAAAGTGCCTCAGAACAACATCACTGGCCTTGGGTCAATTAAACAGGCATAGATCTATTATGATCAGTTATAAAAGGCAATCACTTAATGTAAACTTGTTGGGCACCAAAACCATAGGATTTGGCACCTCAAACACAACTCATAAGTTCAGGTATTCACAGAAACATAAAAGGGGCACGGTGGCACATCCTCTGAACCCTAAGGTTCAGAGTAGCACCCACTAGTAGTCATACATAGATGCCAAATAATTGACTCCAACATCTTAGATTTTGCATCTAGTTCAAGCATAGTATTTGTACTTATATAAATTAGGGCCTCATTCTTTTGCATCACAGGCCAGGGGCACCAAGATCAAGTAAATCATGTTCTTATCAGTTAAAGGTCTACGAGGAGCAAAAATCACAGGCAAATAAGCCAGCAACATTTCACTAACTCACAAGCATTTAGTAGTCTGCTACTGGGCACTAATCCATTGGAGTAGCACCTCAACACAGCAAGTACTACACAACACCAGGGGAAATTCTAGGGTTGAGCAGGCATAACAAAGCATACAAAGAATCCATCCACACACGGGTAGAATCCCCAATTGCTAGCAGGAACGAGCACATGATCGATGGAGGCTCCAGAGCAAGGAGAGATGGGAGAGAGGAGGCAAAAGAGAGTAATAGGAAGAGAGAGGGGGCAGGTGAACTAACAGGTGACCACCATCGTGGTGGTCACAGCCAGGCGGCGTATCAGTGTTGATGGCGGCGGCGTGGCGTTGTGGTTTCTCGTCGTGAAGCCATCCCAACAGCGCCACGTCTCCACAGCACATGCGACAACGCCAAGAGGCATCACAGTGGCGTTGTGCCGCAAGAACACGCAGAAGCACGGGCGGCGCCAGGGTTGCATCTGCAGCAGGACGTCCCACCGGCGTCTGCTTCTCCATCGCAACAGCAGCAGCACCACTCGACGCCAGGGCCCGTGGAAGCCACAGGAGCACACCCAGATGATATAGGTTCCCAGGAGCAGCCAGAAGCAGCGCAGGTGCAGCGCGAGGTGGCGACAAGGGGATTCACACTGAAACCCTAGGCGAGGAGTTGGGGTGGTGCACGGCCACTGTTGGGGGCAAAAACCAGATCAAAGCAGTGGAGGTTGTGGATCTCCATGAGGCGCATCGTTTGCCTCCATGAACGGCGGCGGAAGTCACCGGAGCGGGGGTGGGTAATACGGCAACGGCGACAGTGTCTTCTGTCGCCAGTTAGCGAAAGGGGATGAGAGAAACCAAAGGGGTGCGGGTCATGTAGGAGAGCGACCGAGAGGGGTTGGGTCTGTTTGACCCTATACACTTCGGCTAGGACCGGTTGGACCATGGGCCACAGCCCATTTTAATCGGCCCAACATTTTTAAGTTTTAACCCATTAATCAAACCATAAATCAATTAACCATTATTGTTTTCTTTTCCCTATAAAGAGGAACCATAAAATCAACATATTAAGTTGTTTAATAATGCAAATCAAAACGCTTATAAATAAAGCAAATAATTTCCAAACACTTAACAATTAGTAGGGGTTAACAGGATTTTATTTACAGTACTCTAGAAAGCTTGTTCTTTAAATACTTGAGTAAATTGTCTCCTAAAAATATGGTAATAAATTATAAGCAATTATAACGTGAATAAGTATTTTTCTTAAAATTGAATATCCAAATAATAGTCTTCAAAATGCTAGTTATGTTGTCATCCAAAATAAATTAACCATTAATGGTTAATGTTAGAGTTTGTTAAACTATTATCTAGTTGAATTTTTCTCAAATAAAACAAATTATGTTTTATAATCATGGAGCAATTCTAGAATAGTTTAAATAAATCATGACTATACTATTTCTCATGAATCTTAATAAGTATTCCAAGTAATTTTTAAGTAATAAAATGAATCCTTTACTCAATGAAGTATGATCAGAATTTTTTTTCTTAAAACCTTATTATATGATTAAGTTTAGTATTTGAAAATTTTAAATTCAGTTAAGCTATTATTTCTAAATTAACAATGCTGACACATCATAATAAACTTTGTTTATTTTTTCTATAAGAATTATTACTAAATAAGATATTATATTATTACCTGAATAAAAGTGAACAATACTCAATTCATTAATATATATAACAATTTGAAATGTAAACTAACCAAGCACATGAGCTAAAACCTTGAATAACTAATGAATCAATTAACCAACGTATGATCAAAACATTAAGTGATGCAAGTCATCGAACAAATATAACCACTCAAAGCCTAGTGAACCTAATAACACCTAAATATTGTAAGACATAGCTTAATCATTCAAGCTTGGGTATTTTTGAGATAAATCACGATTCATCTCATTACTATGCATAATAGCATATTGCCAGTTTTCCAGTAGCCCTTATTGGGACTACTTTGCTATTTTTAGATCTCGGGAATTCCACGCAACCTCGAACCCGAAGACATGGATTATTATTGTCATTATTTCTATCTCATGCAAGTTCATCACTTGCTCATATCCTTTGGAGTATTTCCTAACGAACTATTTGCAAAAATCCTATAGTATTACCACCTATTCTCAAAAGAATGCATGATCCTATTTTTATAATAATATGACTACTTGAATGACTACCCGAGTGGTAGTGTTCTGTTTGGTGGGCGGATGGGACCATGGTAAGATGAATAGGTCAAAGGAAGGTTCCATCTGCATGGGAAAGTATTACCTAGGAATTAACAACAAATGTCGTTAGGATTCTTGCGCAGTAAATACCGCGTTAACCATGGGTCTTGTATGGGGCGAGTAAGTCAACTGTGATCTTCTCTCGTTCGCATGTCAATGGACTGCCAGAGACGTACGCTGTAGGTCTTGCGGGACTACATGCACATGGGTGGGATCCCTTAATTCCCACGGACTCTGGGGTCTATGAGTGTCTGCGAGGGGCGCCTAGATCTCTATCGTGAGTGGTAGAATCAGGGGTTCAACCTGCTGGCATAAATGGGTGGGCATGCATTGTGTGGAGAAGCATGGTTTTTCTTGGATCAACAACCGGGCCCCACACCTAAGTGGGTGTGGACAGGAACGATCGCCTGGTTGTGCAACATGGTCTTGATCGCCCATGGGTAAAGTAATGCACCTCTGCAGAGTCTAAAAGGATGCGGCATGTTACCCCTGTTCAGGGAAGGAGCTACGAACACCGTAGGAAAGGCAACTCCATGAAGTTCTAATCCTGTGAAAATCTGGCAGACATAGTTTTCAGAATTAAAAGCAACCTCTTGAAGAAAGTTTTACAAAACCATGCATTATCTTATGACTCCGTCGAGTCTAAAGCTGTAGTTAGTGCATCAAACTACCCACTTTATATCATGAAATTGCTGAGTAATGCTCGTTACTCATTCGTTCCCGTTTGACCCCCTGCTTAGAGTTAAAGCCTTATGGAAGTCGTCATCGTGAAGCCATCGCTATCTAAAGAAGCTAGATGGAGTAATATTTTACTTAGCCAGTGAAACATCGTCATCAACAACGCTGGTGGAGGAGACGCTATCAAGGTGAAGGTGGAGACCATTCATGGACTTAGATTTTCACACGCCTTAAATTAGAGCTGACATCAGCTGTAGTGGATTAGGTTATGAGATAGAGTTCTTCTCCAGCTTGGAGCTTTGAATTGCTTCTTTTGATGTTTCATTTGCATGAGATCTTCTTTGAGTATTCAAGGAGCTTCTCAAGATTTTGTAATGCAAGTTTGTATCCTATAGCTTTGCTTGGACCTGCTGTGTTTCTGTTGTACCACTCTGAGGGATGTAATATTCACGGATAAGTCCTTCTGTGAGTATTATGTCAATGACTTGCGCACTACACATGCAGTGGTGTGCTGGGTCACCACAATTATGTTACTTGTTACATGTTCTATTGTTACTTTGCATACTGCTACACTGGCAGGAGCATTTAGTTTTATACATCAGAGATATTTCAGTTTCGGTTATGAGTACTAAAAGTGTGATGATTCATTGTAAATGGAGTGTTGCCCCTACCAGCGAGGTTATATAAAAAAATAGAGAAAAGGACAAAAAAAGAGGGCCAAAGAGAGAGGGGGCAGCATCACTATCATTTATTCCACACTTTTGCTTATTTGGCACCAATACTTCAGTTTGGAGAGAGTTTTCATTTTATTACTTGCATAACTATGTGGGGAACTTTACATTATAGAACTTGGCTTGTATATTCGAATGATGAGCCTCCTCAAAAGTGCTCTAGGTCTTCGTAAGCAAGCAAGTTAGATGCACCCCACTAGTTCCATTGGAGAGCTTTCATACACTTATAGCTCTATGTGCATCCGTTGTGTGGCAATCACTACTCCTAGCATAGCTTCGATTATAAAACTTCCTCTTGTCTAATGATTACATTAAGCTGTGTGAGAATTTCTTCCATTGACGTTTGATGGAGGGATAATAACCCGGTAGGCCAACTCCAAGGCGTAATCCGGCCCCAAAGGACTCTGTGCAGGATTCGGCTAAGGATAAAGAAACTTCCGGAAGGCCCAAGTTTGTAAGCCTAGTAACCCGGAGTGTGGGTTACGGTAAAGGAAGGTTAGGGTTTGTATGCCGTGTCCGGGTAGGATCAGGGTGAGTCTTGGAGAACAAGCCGGGGGGTCCGGGTGCTTTATAAACCGACCCCTAGGTCTAGTTGAGAGATCCAAGAGCCCTAGCAATACCGCTTGATATCGAGCATCCCGTGTAACCCGAGAGTTGAGTTATTATATTAAGATCGGAGACTCGGCGACTTTGATTGCCGGCTACCAGATCGATTACCATCATGTTTTCCTCTGAGCTAAACCCTCTCCCAAACGCCTGTGTCGTCTTGCCCCAAGATCAGTTACCCCCGGTAACATCTGCCGTGATTATCCCACCACAGTTGGCGCCCACCGTGGGGCCTGCGTCCAAAGGTGTTTACATCACGGGAGAAGCTCGGAAGAACATGGAGAACCTTGTCGTCGGCGAGATCTACATCGACCATAAAGGAGAAAAGACGGTGGATGATTCCGGCTGGGGGCCAGAATCGGATCACCTCGAATCCTGATCCGTCGTGACGATCGGCCGGATCAGCGTCTTCATTGGTATGGTATGTACTTCCGGTTCGATCCCTGACAATTTTGGATCTGATTCTGTGTCAGGGGAAGCCACTTCTATCCGATCAGATGATGAAGAATCGATTGGAACGACATATCCGGCGGAACAACCCATCGCGAAGTGGGAACAGCCGGAGGAGCCGGCATGGAGCGCGACCGGGTCGAGAGAGAGGATATCCGAGTCATCTGGAGACCGGTATGAGAGAACGGTGAAGAGGAGAATAACGGTGAAGAAGAACAGCATGAATTTACACCAAGTATCGTACGCCGAGTTGCGGTCTACACGGCTCCCGCGGCCAATCTCAACCAAGAGAACGCAACCGCGGCAGTAGTAGGGGCGGCTCAGGCATTGGCCCAGCAGCAGGGCGCGGCTAACAGAGACCCGGTTCTGGCCCGGGTTGATGGAGAATCGGCATCAGTGACCAGCCGTGCAGCAGACGAGGAGTTGCACGCAAATACGTTCGGATTCCTGGGAAACCGGACACCAGGGGCGGGTCCTTCGAACCCGCGTCACCCGGCCTTATTCGATAATAATCTGATCCTAGACCCCACGGTTCTTGCTACGGTTATCACTCCAGAAAATGCAGCGGAACGTGTCAGGGATCTGGATGTGGCTCGTCGTGCGTTGGAACAGCAAAGAAGGCAAGTAGAGGCAGAAAGGCAAGGGATGGCCACGCGGCAACGTGAGCTGGATGCGCTGGAAACTCGGCTCCGAGAGGAAACATCTAGAGTACATCAAAGGCATCAAACCAGGTTACCAGCAACGGGCGGGGTTATTAATCCGGCTGCTTTATTTATCACACCTCAGGATCAGCCGATACCAGTGGTGAACCAGGGGACCGCACCCCAACCGGCAACAGCGGGGCACATCCGGCAAATGAGCGGGCCGGGTTATCCCTACCACAGACTAGAGTCACAACCGGCAACGATCTACCACCACCGCCACCATCACGATTTCGCACACCAGCAGGTCACTACAATAATCCCATGGACAATGTGTATGCGGCGACACTCGCATTAAATCAAATCCCCGTGGGAGAGTCACCCCATGCAGAGAAGACCCGACAAGCAATCGATCTGTTGCACACTGCGGTGGCGCAGCAAGCCAATTATCCGGATCATAGAAGTGGGATGCACGGGACGCCATACGTCAGTCAACAACAAGGAATATCCAAACAAGTTCAGCACGGTGGAGGGAAGAGCAGCAGCAAATGCCGCCTCCTCCCCGCGTTCAGACAGCATCAGCAGCACAGGCTGTTGTGGACAGTTCCAGGCTCGGAGGGCCGCGGCCGGGTCTGCAACGCATGGACTACCCCAGCGCCGCGCCCAGCCGCGCCCCCCGCTGTATCACACGTTCTCGAGCAAGGCCGGCCTCGACCGTGCGGGACCCAAGTGTCTCTCGGACAATATCAGAGCTGAACCTTACCCGGAAAAATTCAAAGCCAGAAAAGTAGTGAATTACGAGCCAACTATGGATCCAGAAACATGGCTAAGCAGTTATGAGATGGCAATGTCGATTCGCAACGCATCCGAGAATCTCCAAGCCAAGTTCATGTACTTGATGATGTCAGAAGGAGCAGCAAAGTTGTGGTTCACCAATTTGCCGGAAGGATCGATCAAGTCCTGGGAGGAATTGAAGACCGCGTTTGTCAAGCACTTTCATGGGACGTGCAGAAAATTGTTCACTATTGATGATCTAGAGCGATGCGTCCAGAAGAAGGGAGAGTCGGCACGCAGTTGGGTGCGCCGGGTTATGGAGATACTTCACTCGTCCACAGATATTCAGCCCAAGGATGCACTACAAGCTATGGCAAAAACATGCAAGTATACCTTTAGTGCAAAAGTTAACTCGCATGAAAATCAAGTCGAAATGCGTCGGAGGTTACAATGGGAGAATTGATGGATGCGTGCAACAAACACGCTGCGACAGATACTACAGAGGAGGAAGTTGATGACAAGAAGGTAAAAGCAAACACAAGTAATAGCGGAAGAACCGGCAATGGATCAGCACCGGGTAATAACGGAAATAGCCAGAACAAGCGCCCGTTTGAAGGAGGCTCCGAGTTTGTCGCCAACATAGAGGCCGGGTCTTCGAGACCCAGAGCAGAAGGAAATTTCAACGGAGGTAATCACAATGGAGGAAACTATCAAGGACCACCAAGGCCGAGTAACAATTGGGACATATTCAGAATGGCATGCCCGAAGCACAGCAGGAACGGCAGGCCAGCTAACCACTCCTTGGAGCAGTGCGCCGACTTACAAAGATGGAAAAATGAGGAAGTGAACAGAGCTATGCGAGGTGCAGGACGGGGAGGAGGACCGGGTCCAGGGGGAAACCCGGCAACGGCCCACCCCCAGCCGGTAACCGGCGGCTGGAAATCAAGGTAATAACCAAGGAGGGGCAGGAGGTTTCCAGGCTAACCCCAAACAATTGGGTCAATATCATGTGCATACCACAGGAGGTTCTAACAAGGACAAAAAGATACTGAAGCAAGCGGTCAACTCAGTTTCATCGGCTGTCCCGAGATACCTGAGATGGTCAGAACAGGATGTAACATGGAGCAAAAGGGATCACCCAGAAAGAGTAGAACACCCGGAGTCTTGGCATTAGTAGTCGCACCACAGGTCAATGGGTATGAGCTGAAAAAGGTTTTGATGGATGGTGGAAGTAGCATCAATATACTGTATTGGGAAACCTTCCTACGCATGGGCCTCAGGAGTCCCAGCTACAAAAAAGCTCAACAATTTTTCATGGGATAGTGCCGGGTCATTCAGCGTGCCCCGAGGGAAAAATCGCATTGGAGGTAGCTTTTGGGGAGTCAAAGGATAACTATCGAGTTGAGTGGCTCACCTTTGAGGTAGTCAAATTGCGCAGTCCTTATCACGCGTTATTCGGAAGGCCGGCTTATGCCAAATTCATGGCTAGGCCGTGCTACGTGTATCTACAGCTAAAAATCCCGGGTCCCAAGAAGACCATTACCATACATGGAAATCGAGACATAGCAGCTGAATGCGATGAAGGAGACGCAGCAATGGCCGAGCAAGCCTGTAGAAAGAAGAACTCAAGCACTATCGGTCTCAAGCAGACCCGGAGGACAGAACCACATCAAAAAGGCCGAGTACTGAAGGCGAAAGAGCAAAGTCCAAGGTAGCACAAGATACTAAAATGGTAGCTTTTATCAAGGATGACTCCCCAAACAATCCGCTATAAGAGAAGAAACGGCACGGCCGCTACAACCAGCCACGTTATGGAAACACCTCACCTGGTTGGCTAGTAAACCCGGTACTCATCATGAAAAAGTCAAACATGTGGAGAATGTGTACCGGTCACGTCAGCCCGGGACCGGTGCCCAAGAAGAACTAAACAATGTAACGGGCAGCAGGTTTCAGACGCGCTCTTTTCCTACCCAGGGTACCTAAGGGACTGAAAGGTTTTTAATGAGGCGGCCTGCTGATCCAAACTTTCTCGCATCAATAAAGAGATGGTTATCAAGTCCTATCTTGTTAAGCCTCTGCTCCGATTACAAGTAAGTAGTATCCATGTGACATCAATACATCAGTATCATCAAGAATGTTGGGTATATATAGGTCTCGGGGGCTGGTTGCGCAAGTAGCGCAGCCACAAACCCAAAGACCCGGCCTTGATGCCTATAAGTTATAAGGGCCGATTATTCGCAAACGAGTACGGCTGCAATCTTATAACTGGACAAAGGAGCCAAATTTTCTTGACTTTTCTTACTTAAGCTCGATGTGACTCGCACTAAAGTGGCATGATTTGCTCGCTTACGATTACAATCAGCCATGAAGCCCAATGGGACTTGTCTGACCCTGTTTTCGTATAGATGTAACAACATGGTATCCACGCGAAAGCCGGCTTACAGTACAAGATAGTCAAAAGGGTCATCTAAACCACAAGTTATGCAGAGTACAAGGCTAAAAGCTGGAAACTCAACGTTTATCAAGCATAACTTCATTATCTATATGAAACAACTCCGGGTTTCAGCTTAGCGACAACAAGTTTGTTCTCTTCGAAAAAACCACACACCACAGACTCGGAGATTCGGGCCTTGGGGACTGTGGGTTTCGAAACAGAATCAAGCTGTTTCGTCGCTAAGCTCGAAAGACCCCAACGTCCAAGTCGTGGGGACTTGGGGACTTAAAGAAAAGTCCACCTGTCAAAACCCACGGTACTCGGAAATAAAGAAGGAAATAAAAAGAAAGTCGGATATCAAGAATAAGTCCAAAAATAGGCAAGTATCAAGTTCATCAAAAAGGCCTAGAAAGGCACGAGGTGTATCACAGAATTAAAGTGCATTACAAGTTGCGACACTAGTATCAAGGGTGCACAGGCGCACCGTCAGAAGAATACTTGTTTTGAGTAAAAACATCAAATGATTGAAGTATTTTTATGGCGTTTCGCTCATTCGGCTTCCTGCGTAGAGTCCACATCGTTGCCCTTACCTTCCGGGTCTTGCTCCTGGACTTAATTTATCCCGGAATCGTCACCCAGATTCCTTGCGGCAGGACGGACTGGTGGAGGAACAACTGGTGTAGAGGTGGCTGGCCCTGATAACTCGGCCTCTCTCTTTGCAGTTGCTCCCCTCTTCCTAGCCGAATCAGCAGCCCATTTCTCCAAAATATCAAAAGGCGGGGGTGCTTCCTCTGTAACAATTTTGCCTTCAGCGTCATATGAACTCATAATCGTGTTCAGATCCATACTATCGGCCAACGTGGTGGCCGAATGACGCACTGCAGACTGTACGGCCTTGAAGTCCTTGGGTGTAAACTTGAAGCCATCCGCTTTAAATTCTGGAAACCCGGATATCATCTTTGCCGGGTCAAGCTTTGGAAAGTAAGCCTTAGCCAGGGTAAAGGCCGGGTCATACCAATCCGCATGACGAGCGTTTCCATATTTCAATCCAGCCGGGCACGGTGGAGCAGGCTTTGATGAGATTTTCTTCACCCGGGTATACTTCAGTAGGCCACTTCACGGCGTCCAATATAAATTTCGTGCCGGCAAAGAACGTCCGGAGCACAGTCTTTAAAGTTTTAGCCTTTGCAAGGGCATCCTCCTCTGGGCTGCAAGGTTGGCACCTGCAGTTGAAGCAAAGGAAGGACGTATCAGTGATCCCGAGTATCATACAATAAAGTAAAGGCACGAAGACAGTCGGCAGCAAAAACTTACTAAGCAAGATCTGATAGGTATCGGTGACCTGGTCCGATAGTTTCTTCAGTGCGGTTGAGCAGTATTGCACTTCTTCTGGTATTTAGAAACATCCTTCTTCAAGTTTTCCACGTCATCCTCGAGGGCTTCTCTCCGCTTTACCTCGGCAAGAAGAAGTTGTTCGTCTTGAGCAAAATTTCATCAGACCGGGTAATCTGCGCCTGTAAGTAGCAAGGAGCACAAGTATCAGTCGGATATTATGGCAAGCTGAGTATTGCGTAAAGTACCAAGCACAACTTAAGCAAGTCATGCTCGGAACTTGGGGACTAGGCATGCACTACGAGATATCAAGTATTATTACCTGGTGCTCTGCGGCCATGCGCTCCCGAATATTGCTCTCTGAAGTCTTCATAGTGAGGGAGTGTCCATCAGTTGATCAAAAGTGCCATTACCCGTATCAGAAGACCCGGGGCCTTGGAAATTCCGTGAAGGAGTCTTCTTCTTAGTGGGAGGCGGCACCCGGGTCATTCGAATGTCGGAATTCGATGCTCCTTCTCCTGCACCCAAGGTTGCAGCTCTTTTCTTCTTGCTTATGTGGGAGGCGATCGGATACTCGGCTTCTTGTGTGCCCGGGTTTATTGGTGACGCTTGTTCTTCGCCGCTAGACTCGGCTGTTGTTTTATCAGCTAGGTTTCCCTTACCCGGGTTATCGGTTGCCATATCCTCTTGGTCACTGATAACGACAGTGGCCCTATGGATAATGAGAGTGAGCAATCAGTGTGCAATCAGGAAAGGGTGATGAAGATGTGATAGAACGTCAGAAAAGGAACTTTACCCGGGATTCACCGCAAAGTCTGAAGGAAATTTGTTGCCAGACCCGGGCGAATCTGAAAAATATCAAGTCAGATTTCGTAAGAGAATGGTTCGGAAAGATTGTTTCCTCTGACAAAGGATAAGGTAAGTACCGGTGCGCCGAGCCGGAGACGACGGAGTACCGGGTTAAGAGCGTCATCACCCGGGTAATTCCGAGTCGCTCTGCGCTTGGGTCATAGGCGACTCCTTCAAATACGGCCAGTGGAGTAATGCCAAGTTAGCTCATGTATATCACCAAAGGGGATACGAATCGATACAAGGAGGCGATATGATACCTTGAAGACGACCCCTCGGGTTTTCTCTTAGATCCGACTTTAATTGTCGGCTCCACTTCGTCTTCATCACTGGCGGATTCCACTTTGCCGTCAGTTTTCTTCTTCTCGTCTCATCCTCCTCTTGTTCTGGATATCATCAAAGATAGTTAGAAAATGAAGGAGTTGCGACGAACTTAAAGGAACCAAATAAAATCCGGAGAGCACCTTCGTCCGAGTTAACGGCCTCTTCTTGGTCCTCTGGATTCTCGGAGCTAGGAGAAGTGTTGATTTTCCAAAAATCATCATCAGCCTGAAATAAAAGTATCAGTACAAAGGTTATCAACTGTGTCAAGTGGAAAAAGCAAGGCAAAGACGTCAAAATTGGATCTTCACCTTGGGGCTGGGTTCTCGAGTGTGAAGGCTCTAATCCGGCTATGTTCCGGATTACCTCGAGTTTTTCTGTCAGAAAGCCCTTGATAGTTTTATGGGTGTCACCAGCCGCGAAGCTGTTGTCAGAGTACCGGAGCGGGTCTGTGGTTTGCCCCGAATACTCGCACAATAACTTTGTGCGGATGGAGTTGGGTTGAATCCGGAAATCAACCCAAGTTTTCACCAGGTTGAGCCCGATGAGACCTTGGGCCGTGAGAGTGGTGATTTTGGCTAGCAGAGGTTGAATTGCCTCCTGTCCGAGTCAGGGGCAAAGGCACTAAATTTCTCAGAGATGTCAAGAAGGCCCTGAGTAACCCGGCAGTTTCTTTTGGCGGGTGGGGAAGTGTCTTGGCAGTAAAAGTACGAGAGCTGCCAGTGCTTGACGTGAGAGTTGAGGGTAAGGGGTGACATCAGAGAATTCTTGCGGCGCTGGATAGAAACCCCGCCGCAAGCGAGAAGTGCTCCGTCACCGCTTTCGCGGCACGGTTTGCACTGGAAAAGCTCGACGAAAAGAGCCAGACTTGGCGGAGTGCACAAGTATGACTCGGAAAGGATGATAAAGTGGGAGATATTTAACACAGAATTTAGGACCTATGTCAAATACACGAAGGCCATAGTGGCTCAGGACGTCGTGGAAGAAGGGGTGACCGGAGGACGAAAGCCCGAGTCACATGCTCTACAAAGCATATTACCTCATCCTTTGCCGGTGTAGGCCGGGTCTCTTACCCGGCACCCTCCACTGGATATCCTCTTGAGGGGGAAGAATTCCTAGCTCGACCAGTTCTTCTAAACTTGGCCTTGGTGACCGTAGATCGCGCCCAGTTGGCGGATATGGAGTTGGTGGTCTTGGCCTTGGTCGGTGTTTTTCCCCTGCTTCTTGGGAGCCATGTGGTTTGGCCTGCAAAGCACGAGGTAGAAGGATACAAGGAATCGACACGGAAACTGTGAGCAGGCCGGAGTATCTGTGGATGATATCGAGACATGGAAATTGCATACTATCCGGGTGTCACTCTGCAAGAGTGAGGTTCGAATTATCGTGTATCGAGCATCGTAATAAAAGTTATGGGGGTCTATGCATTGAAGAGCTTTTGAGGATGATGAATGGTTGCATAGACACTTATTGCGAATAAAAAGAACCGGAAAGGAGATTTTTCGGGTGACAGAGATAAGGGCGGAAACTCTGAGTGGCCGAGCCGAGATTGGAGATTCCGTTTTTAGATTTGCGGTAAAATTAACAAATGTGGGCGGTAGGAAAACGCAATAAAGTCCATATCCCACGTATTGGGTGAGCTAGAATGAACAAGCGATCTAATTCGGCATGACCGGGAAAGTGACCGACGGGTTGATCTAGATCTAAGTTGAAGAAATCAAGAAATTGCGGAGGCTAATTAAGGGGTATGGGAATCTTACTGGAGGAGATTGAAGTGAAGCTCGACGAGGCAAATCGCGCAAGATTGATGCCCCTTGCGATTCCCGACGGGCCGGTTGGGGGTTTGGCGGCGGATCTTGGCGGCGGTGCAGAGTGAGCTGTGGTGGAGCGCAGTCGCCGGCCAATAGGCTCCGGAGGATGCGCGTGGGATTTCCGTGGCGGCGCTCTGTGATTGAGCACGGAGAAAGAAAGGAAGAGGAATGGGGGGAAGTGAGCCGTTGGGGTTAGGGTTACCCTACGGGCATATTTATAACGGTTCACGTGGATAAGTTTGGTTCCGCGAGCGGGAACCGGGGGATTGCGGAGTAACGACTATTTGTTTGAATTTTACGAAATATGCTTTAAGTGTTGAACGTGATATCTGGGAAGATAAGAAGGAGATATTTCCTTCATAATATCAAGGTCAATTATCGAGTAAAGTGCAGAATCTTGGCACTTTTATCAGGGTTTAGACCCGGAAAGTTAAGCCGGGTATTTGGAAAAGAGCCGGGTTACCATATGGCCATCGTGGAGTTGGGCCTAGCTACTTATCAAAGCATCTTAACCCGGCCTCCATATATTTGTGAGATTGGTATTTTTGCAGGGAATAGCCAGCACTTCAAGGAAGAATCCGTGAAGCCCAAGCTATTCTGGGGACTACTGATGGAGGGATAATAACCCGGTAGGCCAACTCCAAGGCGTAATCCGGCCCCAAAGGACTCTGTGCAGGATTCGGCTAAGGATAAAGAAACTTCCGGAAGGCCCAAGTTTGTAAGCCTAGTAACCCGGAGTGTGGGTTACGGTAAAGGAAGGTTAGGGTTTGTATGCCGTGTCCGGGTAGGATCAGGGTGAGTCTTGGAGAACAAGCCGGGGGGTACGGGTGCTTTATAAACCGACCCCTAGGTCTAGTTGAGAGATCCAAGAGCCCTAGCAATACCGCTTGATATCGAGCATCCCGTGTAACCCGAGAGTTGAGTTATTATATTAAGATCGGAGACTCGGCGACTTTGATTGCCGGCTACCAGATCGATTACCATCATGTTTTCCTCTGAGCTAAACCCTCTCCCAAACGCTTGTGTCGTCTTGCCCCAAGATCAGTTACCCCCGGTAACATCTGCCGTGATTATCCCACGACAACGTTCCAAACCCCCCATAATTTTCTTTTAGCCATAACATCCTAGTGCTAGGAACCAATACAGAACGCTTGCTTGTTTTGAGTGCACAAATAGTTTGATGGGTTTCTTACATGCATATTGTTGTCACTTGACTCGATCCTAACAAGAGTTGTTGTGAGAGTTTGATGCTTAGGATGATTATATTGTTGTTCTTGAAGCTTAAATCATCTTTAATATACTTTGCACAGTGGATTGTCTTTTAGTATTGATTCATTGAAAAGTTTTACTTTGTTCTTCCTAATGGTTGATACATTAGTCTATTTGATATCAACTATAAACCACAACCTTTATTGATTTGATCTTAGTTTACATGCTTTACATTATGATGATCAAATTTATGTTGGTAGCATGTCACCTCAGAAATTATTTGTTTTTATCGTTTACGTACTTAAGGACGAGTAGGAACTAAGATAGGGGATGCTTGATACGTCTCAAACGTATCCATAATTTCTGATGTTTGATGACCCACAAGTATATGGGGTGTATCGTAGTACTTTCGATAAATAAGAGTGTCGAACCCAACGAGGAGCAGAAGGTGTTGACAAGCAGGTTGGATAGAGGATTCACTATAAACACTAGCAAACGGGTTTTTGGTTGTTTTGGATATGGTAGATAAATAAAGTGCGAGTAAATAAAGTGCAGTAAATAATATTGCAGCGAATGGCCCAATTCTTTTTAGAGCAAAGGACAAGCCGGTTGTTCTACTTATGACTACCAAACGTTCTCGAGGACACATGGGAAATTCGTCAAGTGCTTTCGCTTCGTTACGGTTGATTAATATTCATTGGTTCGTGAAGTGTTTTGTGGGTGAACCTATGCTAATGCTCCACCCAACTAGGACTATTACATACTTGTGATTATACCCCTCGTAAGCGTGCACAAATACAAGAAAGTAATTAAGATAAATCTAACCACTGACTTAAAACTCTGGGATTCTACGCTCCCTCGTGCATTGGTTTCCTAAGGGGGGTTTAGGTTTATGTCACTCCGGCAACCCCACAATTAGTAGCCAAATACAAAATGCATCCTCCTAGGCCCATAAAGGTGAACTTTCATGTAGTCGACATTCACATGACACCACTAGAAGAATAGCACCACAACTTAAATACCGAACCACGAGATATTACTTCAATATAACTTCACTACTAACATCATGACTTCTCCCATGTCCTCAAGAACTAAACGAAATACTCACAAGACATCATATGGATCATAATCAGAGGTGATATAAGGGATGATAACAATCTGGTCATAAAGTGCTAACACCGATAAATCTCACAAGCATCGACTACTAACAAGTAATCCACATCGGGAGAGAGATCTAATGTAAAACAACGATAGAGGCCCCTAATTGTTATAGTGGGGTGATGGTGGAGGATGAGGGTGATGGTGCTGGTGGTGATGATGATGACGATGACGATCTTGATGATGCCCGGAGCGATGATGGTGACGATGGCGATGATTTCCCCTCTCTGGAGAGGAATTTCCTCGGCAGATTTCTCCCTGCTAGAGAGCTTTTCTCTCTCGGGTGTTTTCCGCCCCGAGGCGGCGGCGGAATAATTCTTCGATGATGGTATGGGGCTTAGGGTTCCCTCGGGGTCAAGTACGCAAAAAATATCGACCAGAGGTGGGTCAGGGTGGCTACACCACGTGGCAACACGGACAAGGTGGGCGCAAGCTGGTGGTGTGGGCCCCTGGTGGCCCCCTCCGGCTCTCCTCGTGGTTGGCTCCCTCATCTGTACTTCTAAGATATATTCGGTGTCCTCCTCTTCTTCTGATCTTCTGAAATAGGGTATCCTGACGGTGCTTTTTCCATCAGATTACTGGTCCCGTTGTTTATTCTCCAAAAATTATGAAACATGCAAAATAAGATAAAATAACATAAGTGATGCATCATAACATGAAATATATTGATAAATAACAGAAAATAACAATATAAAACGGTGATGCAAAATGGACATATCAACTCCCCCAACCTTAGACCTCGCTTGTCCCCAAGCGAAACTGAACTCAAAAAACATGACCACATGTTTATGGAGTGAGGTGTCGATAAATAAAATACGGACAAGAGGCATCACATCTAACAAGGACAAATCATTTTATATAGCAAATTCCTCGCATATAATCAAACTTGAAACAAGTAGAGGAACAACAAAGGTGCAAAAAGTAAATCAAGATGAGTAAAGGCAAACTTCGTTCTTGGTCAGAGAACAATTAACAGTGTACTTATCTTTCGATCAGAGTCTTTATACTAGAGGTATATTGCAGAGTTTATCATGCTCAATTATAACGGTCTCTTTGCATACATTGGTAACTTTCAAAGTGGTATTCAAATAGATAAAAGCATTTGTAGAAACAAGGAAGAATAAAGAACATGATTGAGTAAATCAACATTGTAACAGCCCAATTTTTGGAAGACAGGAAAACTTGTTTTCAATAACCCAAAAATCAGGGCCAACAAAAACTTTTTAATATGTTTGACTTGTGCTTGTGTTTCTTTTCTATTTGCTGGTTGATTGTGTATTTGTTTGAGTTTGTTAACAACTAACATTACAACCTTTGATCATAACTTTCTTCAAACACAAGCCTTGTGATCAAGTCATGACAAGAAAAACTTATCATCTTCTTCCATCACCCTGTTTTGGCAAAAACCTTTTGAAAATGTTTTGATTTTAAAAGAAACCCAAAGACCAAGTTTTGAGAAAAACAAAAGACAATTTCCAAAACTATATGAAGAGTATTTTGGAGCTAATCATCTCCAACCTGTTTTCAACCAAGATGTTTTTGCAAGTATTCCAAGAACTCTTTATCATTTTCTTCTTTTGCAAAAACAATAAAAGGGGACTATGTTACCCATGTGTTTTTACCTCAAATTATATTCTTTTGGAAATAACAACTTTTGAGCTAACCCTCTTTATGAAATCCTCTTGTCATGGTATGTCTTGATCACTACCTAAAATCAACACTTGAGAGAAACACCTGGAAAACTAATTTGAAGAACTCAGTTGTTTGAGTGAACTTGTGTGTCTTGTTATTTTATCTGCTTGTGGTGTGATCCTTTCTTGTGTGTGCTTTGAAGTATTTATTTCTGTTTGTTGATAAGTGTGTGCTGTTTTAAAGATAATAAAACTTAGTAATAACAAGATCAAGCATCTATATCATATTCCACCACATGTCCATATCATCTTCTGTTTTCTTAAAAACTTCCAACCTTGGAGACATGCCTTTATGTCAAATGTTGTTCTATTCATCAATGTTCCCTCATCTATATCATGTTTAACATCTATGCTATCTATCCAAGTTGTTATCTTGGATGTTGAAACCCTTTTATATCATCTATCAAAGTCCTATTGAAGGCATTCCCAAAATAATGACCATATCACCTTTATTATGAAGCACTTTGTCTATGTTACTCCAAATCACTCCTTATTGTTTTCAGGCCCAATGAACCTTCCCTTGTCATACCCATTACCTATACATCACCTCCATGTGGTCCATTTATTTTCCAATGGCCATTTAATTATTCTTCTCTCATGGTTTTTATTCTATTAAATGAACTCCTGTTTTCACCCTTTTTCCACTTGGTGTCTCAAATGTTTCCAAAAGAGTTGTTCATTAAAAGTCACTTTTGAGACCTATATTATGTACTATCTCATCCCAACTCAAAAATATTTGTTTTCAAATCATTTTACTATTTATTATTTTCCATTTTCCAAAAGGCCAGAAATGAAATTTAAAATATTTTGTGAAGAAAAGTATTTCCTAAAATCTTGGAAAAATTACCCAACATGCCTATGGTCATGTGGGACTTACTTATACAAAAACATTTGCAAGTTGTTTTGAAAATTTTGGAGAAAACATTTAAAAACTGTTTCTGCCATTTTTGAATTTCCAAAATTTTGTGAAAGAAATGTTTTTAGAAAACTTTGAGAGCACCACCCCTAGACTCCATTTTTCATACTCTATCCGATGGACATGATTTTGCACTTGTGTTCTGTTCAAGGATTTAGAGAAAACAATCAAAAACCACTTCTGGATATTCTGGACATGGTTGGGTTCTTGCATGTCCTGGCCAATAATTGGACCCTATCTACCCCTCTCCTGTTCTGAGAGATTAAAGACACCCTCCCCAACCTCCTAGACATGGTCTATATTACCCACTATCCCTCTCTCTCTCTCTAGCTCAGCCACCAACATAAAGACAAGGATGGTGATCACCACCCATTTTCTACTCCCCTCTCCTCAGCCATTCCAGGTCGAGCCCCTGCGCCACATGCATCCTAGTGCAACATGTGATCTCCCCGGAAGAGCCCTCCCCCTCTCCTTGTCTCTATTCCTCTCGACCATGAGCTGGCTAGGATGCCCAGAGCGCGATCGCCACGTCGTTTGCATTCCAACACCTGGGCTTCATGCCGATCTTCGCGGGCTTGTCTACCTGCTCCGTGAACCTCCCAGGAACGTTCCCATGATACTCATTCCTCCCCTCGCATCCTTCTTCTCCCTCGACTCACTGTCGAACACCTGCGGGTGCCGAGACGCGGTGAAGATTATCCACAACTCTAGACCTCCTCCTCCTCTCTAAGACCTTCCTGGAGGATGTACCAAGCACGAACGCACACCCTAGCACCCTCCTACCTTCCCTATCTCGTTCGTGTCTGCTCGCTCTGAGCACCGCACGGACGTGCTGGCCGTCCTTCATGGCGGGGCCAATGGAGACCTTGCCTTTGCTGTAAACTTTGCCCCTCCACCTCCACACATCCCCAATTGAGACCACACATCGAAATCCCCCTCCCTATACCTCTACATCGCCGGAATCGACCGCCGACCGCCGCGGGTAACCTCCTCGTCGAGCCACCGTTGCAGGTCCTCTCCGCATTCTCCTTAGGCTTCATTCCCTCTCCCTTGGCCTCTTCAGGGTGCTGCCCTTTTTAATTTGGAGTTTTACCCTCTGCAGGTGTGCTCCCGACGATGACCTTGGTCGCCGGCCGCCGCACCTCGTCAAGGACTCCGCCTCGGCCATCCCCTGCACGCGGGAGTGGGAGCATGTCGTTCGCGTCGCCTCCTGCTACCGATTGGTGCAGGTCTCGCTTCCAGGGAAGCCATGAATATCTCCACGGCGAAACTCCGGCAGAGAAGACCTAGCTCCGCCGTCGCCATCCGTTTCCACCACCCGTTTCTGGTCGCCGCCGACGCTGGATGACGTGGTCTTCTCGCTGTCGACGGATCCGCATCCAACGGGTGTGTTTGAATCCGGGAACATTGAATCTCGGCCGCTGATTCCCGATCTGACGGCCGCGTACCTCTTCGGCAGCGCGCGCACGCCAGCGGGCCGGCCTGCCTCCGCGCGGCCCATCACTCTTCAAATCCGGCCTTTTCCCTTTTTTTTTCTGCAGGTGGTATTTCTTTCCCAGCAGATCTGTTTCTGGCTGTTTGCTTTAATTCAAAATAAAAATACTAACAAGTGCATCTTGGCAAACTAAAAATCACAGTTGTAGATCTACAAAATCTTAACCACCTCCAACTTGTAGATCTGCATTTTGTGCAATATTTTAGGAGAAATAAAATAAATGGCAGAAGTACTCATTAACACCATTTCTTTAATAACTTGAGTTTTAAGTATCCAAATCATGCAAACTCAACTGTTCTGAGTATCTCTTGTTAATATCTACCTGTTTCAGTTGGCCTTGTGTTGACTTGAGTTGTTATGTGAAGATGACATGCATGTTAGGTTTTAGGCCAGAGAGCACTTCTCTGAATTGTTTAATTTTATTGGTGATGATTTTTGAAGTGAATCCAATTGGGTTGGTTTTATAGTGACTAGGAGCACCTTATACTAGATTTTCATGATGTTAGGAGTTACATAATAAGATTGGTGCAATATTTAGTGTTTAGCCATTTTCTGCATACTATTGCTATGCCTTTATTAAATTGTGTGTTATATGGTTTTTGTTATAAAAGTGATTCCTAGCATGTGTAAGGTATTAATACATTATTGGTATGTGTTTTGAGTGTTTCACTAGCATGATATGGTTTATGTGTGAAAACCATGGTTGTTATAGTTTTATTTCTCTTAGGGTGTTTTCCCTAGTAAAAATAGGTTAAAATTGTGTTATTCTTCATGATGGTATGATGAATTGAATAACTGCTTTAGTATTGTTTTCCATAGCATGGCTACTGTTATTTTTGCATGTTATACTTGCTTGCTTGATTGATTAAGTTCTAGATCATGTTGGCATGCCATGCTAGTTTTAGGTGATTTCTGCCATAGTAGTTATTTGCATGCTTAGTTTTTGATAAATTGTTTAGATTGTTATTTTGATATTACTAGCATGTCTAGGTGTTGTTTTCTCTGTTATGTGGATGTCATCTTACAGATCCATCATGTTAGAATAAATCTTGTTTAATGATCTCTTATGGTTATGCATGTCTGCTTGTCTAAATAGCCCTTTTTCATGTCTAGTTTTAATAGTTGTTTTGCTCCATGATTATTTTCATGCATTGAGTGATGCCATGGTATTTTTAGTATTGGTTTGTATCTTTTATTAGGTTGTTTAGGTACTGGTTATATTGTTTCTCCGTGTTTAGAAAGGCATGTGATACTATGGGCTTGTAGTATTGCTTGATAATATTTTCCTATGCATGTGTATGTGTTCCTAGGTAGTTCTCTTGTTATTTTTCTCATCCTCATGAATGACCAGAGAGTCATTTAACCTTATTTGAGCATGATATGAGAGTGGCACACCCACTGAACTCATGCCATTTTGGTTGAGGATCCATAGCACCTATTCTAGTGTTATTCATGTGTGTTGTCTATGCATGCTTTGCTTGTTGGTGTGCACCCTAGTAATTTTGTTTGTGAGTGTACTTATTTGATGAAATGCTTGCTGTATGTTTACATTTTAGCAAGTGCTTGCCTTTGTTTGGTTCTGATTGGGTGTTTTCCTTTTTATGTTTACGACGTTAGATAACGAAGACGGTATTATTTCCCGGAGAGGTTTTTATTGCAACTCTTGTTTATTTCAAGAGCAAGACCAAGACCAGTGCCAAGGCAAGCCATTCTAAATGCTTGCTGTTGTTTTACTTATCATTATCTATCATGCATGTTTTACTTCTGAAGTTTTACAAAAGTTTGATTCAAAAACTATTCTTTTAAGTGGACTATACCACTATCGGTTTTATGTATCTAATATGTTATATCCACTATATAATCTTGGTGTTACCAAGCCCTTTAGATATTTTAGTATCATAACTTAACCAACTTAAGTCCCCTAGTGGACATTTTAACTTGATGTTTTTGGAAAACAAAATCTTGGAAAAACCCCGAGGAAAGGTGGGACCTTGTCCGAGGGAGGTTTGTGAAGAAGGAAATGTTTTCGACTTGTTTTCCAAAAATGACACATAACCTAGTCTTCGCCGGAGAACCAAGCCGTGCTGCCACATTACCCTAATATGGGAACGGGGTCTAGCTAATTGCTTGTTGGTGTTAGTCTGTGTCTACCTCAATGTGCTATAGGGGTTAGAGTCCCCCGAACCGAATTGTCGCCAGGAGGGAGAATGGGACATTCAGAGTGTGGGGATTAAGTTCGCCACCGGTTGCAGCAATTGGGTCTCCTGCCATGGCGGTGTGTTGTCAGGGGAAACCGGATCGATACGGCTGACTCACTCGGTGCCGGGGAGAACAAACCCAGTTGAAGAGGTAGTCATTTACTAGCACTGACATAGTGGATGGTTAGGACCAGTTATCCGATGTTTGCATACTGTCTCGGACAGTCCGTGGTTGTTCACGGCGGATGTACTGGATCTTGTGGATTGTGTACACCTCTGCAGAGTAAAACTATTCAGAATAGCCGCGCCCTCGGATATGGGCAGTTGAATGGCCATGTAGCTAGCATTGTGTCAATGTTTTCGGAAAGCTGGAAAAGTGTTTTGGAACTTGTACCTGGGAGGTGCGTTGAAAGGGAATGATTGTACCTTTGAGGTACCGGATAAATGAGGATCTTAAAGATGTGTTTTTTTCCAAGAAGTTTTGCAAAGAGAAATGTTTTCTTTATTTAGAATGCTTTATCAAAACCTTGTGGACATGCTATATCTACAAGAGACATGAAATATCTTTTGAAGTATCTTCTTCAACAAATAAAAATAAAACTTGTGCAACTATGATGAGGCTTAAATTCATCATGGCTAGTTGAACCCTAATTAAAGCCTTCCTACCACCTATATATATGCATGCTTGCATGTTTAGCTTTCATTTGGGGTGGCTTGAAAGAGTACATTCAAACGTACTCATATTGGTTTCGTCCCTGGCTATTGTCTTAGCCAGACTTTGAGCTGAAAACCGGAGAACCTGAAGAAGATGGTGTCGCTGACGGCTATGCGAACTAGGAACGTCTCCGAGTCAGTAGCCTGTAGGTAGTCAAGGCGTGACTTGGGTTTACCACGAGTGTGTTTTGTAGTCTTCCGTTGTTTTTAGTATGTGTTCCTGCCCTGCGTGGCAGTTGTTTTCAACTGTGTCGTGTGACCAGTTGTGTAAGCCGTGTATTCGTGTAGTGGATGTTGTAATCTGCAATGCCAACTCGAGTATGTTGTTCACGACTAACTGATCATGGGATCGTGAATGTATGCATACTGGAGGTCTTGGACTGCTAGTGTGGGGTCCCCACAAACATGTAGCTGGATGAATCACAACAACTCAAATGCTTGCTTAAGACAAAAAGAAATAGGTTTACTGACTCAACATAAATGTAAAAGATAGGCCCTTCGCAGATGGAAGAATTGATCACTCATGTGTTATACCTTTTATTTTGTAAAACAGAGGTATAAAATGGTTGACACTCCCCCAACCTTTCTTACACAAACCATGGCTAACTGAATCCTCGGGTGCCTGCCAACAATCACAAACCGGGGAGGAGTGTCTAAATTTTGAGAGGTGTATGTTTATGTCAACGAATGGCAAACAGAAAATACAGTATGGCACAAGCCAACTAGACTTCAAAATATGGGCTCCCATAGAAGGACGCAACTAGTATAGAAGGTTATCCCTCTTTCTCTTTTGTTTACACAATTATGCTTTGACTGATAAATCAGGGGCAAAAATAGTGAAGAGAATTTGTATTATTATTTGGGGCTGGGAACCCCGCTGCGAGCTCTTCTAGCATTTGGATAAGAGGATGAAGCCACTAGTCTAGGGTGTGAAATCCAATCAACAGGTGAGATAAAGATTCTCTATTTGCGTCCTCATGAGCTAAAACAGGAGCACAAAACAGGTGTAATTTTGAAGGTTTAAAGGTAGCACACAAGCAATTTACTTGGAGTGGCGGTGAAATACCACATATAGGTAGGTATGGTAGACACAAATGGCAAGGTTTTGGGCTCAAGGTTTGGATGCACGAGAAGCATTCCCTCTTAGTACAGGTTTTTGACTAGCAAGGTTGGGTAGCAAGCATAAGAATCGAAGTAAAACAAACAAAAACATATATGATAAAGCCAATGTTGCAATCTTCCTTGAAGGTGAAAACAAACTTATTTGAGACTACTAAGCTTATGAGCTAACAAGAAAGAAAGATCATGGAATAATATATCTACATGCAACTCCCTCTTTTCTACTTAAGTCTCAACAAATTTTTGCTACTCAACAATGCTAAGTTTGCCAAAACCAACTAGATTATCTAGGAGCTCCAAAATTGATACCAATACTAATAACAAGATCAATCACATGACAAAAATTGCAAACTAAAATAAAGTAGAACAAGTAGATGATGAAACTTCTGATTAATATTTCATTACGGCAACTCAAACCAAGGGATACAACAATAATCAACTAAGGAGCAACACTTCCATACTGCAAACCATCCTATATGATATTTTCTCTACTCACGATATGACTCTACTAAAAGGTAAAAACGGTGAAAGATAAAAGTGATACCGCGACACTCCCCCAAGCTTGGAACAAACCAAGGGGATGCCAATACTAATGACGAATCAATTCTTAGGTGGTGGTGGTGAATCCTTCTCGATGAACTTATCAATTGATTCCTTCAGATCTTCAATTGAGAACATAAGCATATGCATCACCTCTGTATTGCGCTCAATATGGTCTGCGTGCTTGTCAGACGTTGAATTCCAGCCATCAAGATTCTTCCCCCTACACTCCTTAGGTTTAGAGCTTTCTTTATCTGCACGGTTAGAACGATCCATATCCCAGCAAGAAGGCAAATCTTCCTTGGGTACCCTCCTAGATTGATACTCATGAGTTAAAGTACGTAAAGGTTTCTTTATGCCTAAAAGGGGTGTCCTTGAAGCTAAGCAGTGACGTGGGGCCTTCCCTCCGGTGCTCATCCTTGCCGTTTGCTTGCGAGGTTCTGCAACCACTCCAATGCTTGCGATGGTCGCGCGTGGATGCACTCGTGGGTTTTCTTCTACATATCCTTAATCTCCACTCTCGATCTCCTCCGGCTCCCGGTCTTGGAGATCATCTTCCTTCGGTCCCTTCCCCTTGTTGTTATTGGCGGAGGCCATGATGCTTCTACAATTGAAAACAGATCCTAGCAGAAACAGCTCGAAACAGAAAAACGGCGAGAAAACAATATACGAACCTCGGGGGTCCGGGGGGTTATATAGCAAAAATATGTGTAACGAAAGGAAAGTCCAGGTCAAAACGAGTCGGAGAGGGGCTCCGGGGCGCCCACACCATAGGGTGGCGCAACCAAGGGTGGGTCCACGCCCCCTTATGGTGTGGTCCCTCCGGGCACCTTCTCCAGCTCCTCTTCGGCCCGATATTTTTCATTTTTTCGAAAAAACAATAAAATATAACTGAAAAGGTAAATCACACTTTTTCTTAACAGAACTGTTACCTATTCCAAAACAGACTCTGCAGATTCTGGAATCTTCCCTCTAATGAACTTTTCCCGTGTCATTACTTAAATAACATCAACATCTTCATCACAGGAATCCACAGAAATATAATGTTTGAGTCTTTTCCCATTTACCACTTGTGTAGTGTTATCTTTGAGGGAAGAATTTTGATTGCACCCGAACGATACACTTCTTCAATAATATAAGGTCCTTCCCACCGGGAGAGTAATTTTCCTGCAAAAAATTTGAGACGAGACCGATACAATAGAACTTTCTCACCAACATGAAACTCTCTTTTAAGGATTCTTTTATCATGCCATTTTTTAAATTTCTCTTTGAAGAGCTTGGCATTTTCATAAGCTTCACATCTCCATTCAACTAAATGGTTCAAATCAAGCATTCTTTTCTTACCAGCAAGTTTAAAATCTTTGTTTAATTCTTTCACTGCTTTTTGTGTTCTAATTCTAAAGGCAAGTGACAAGCTTTTACATAAAACATTTTATAGGGAGACACACCCATATGATTTTTATAAGCAGTTCTATAAGCCCATAAAGCATCATTCGACTTATCTGACCAATTCTTCCTAGATTCATTAACAGTCTTTTGCAAGATAGATTTAATTTCTCTATTTGATAATTCTTCTTGCCCACTGGCGCGTGTCTCTCTCCCAAACAAAGAGTGCTAGTATCCAACTATATTATTTCAGAAAGGAAAACAAAATAAAAAAAAGGAAAAGAAAAGAAAACAAACAAACGCTCCAAGTAAACTTCATATGGTGTGACCGAATAAAAATATAGTTTCATGGGAAGTGACATGATATATAGTTGATGAAGAAGGGGATGCCTTGGGCATCCCCAAGATTAGATGCTTTATTCTTCTAAAAATATTCTTGGATGAACCACGGGGGCATTCCCAATATTTGACCTTGCACTCTTTTTGATCACATGTATCACCTCTTCTCTTGACCCTTGAAAACTTCATTCACACCACACTCAAACAGTAATTCGTATTAGATGGTTAGTGCAACAATTAAAAATACATTTCTTATGTATGGCACAAGTGCTATTGATACTTTTAAACATTATCTACAGCAACTGATGTTTCGTGAAGCAAAGAAATCCACTTGACATCGCAAAAGAGAAAATGCAAGAAAAATGGCAGAATCTGTCAAAATTAGAACAGTGTGTAAAGACGATTTTTTTGAGGAACTTACGTTGCTCAGATCGAAAAACTTAAAGAACAAAAAAGTTACGGAATTAGCCAAGGAATAATAAAAAAACAATCAGATCATTTTGACCTTCCTGGATTTTATACGATTTGTTACGGTGGACAGGAGAAATCTGTTTCCTGCGCAGAAATCCGAAAACCAACTCCAACTCTCGTTAGAAACCTTACTTGGCACTACTAAAACATGAAAACAAAGATACAAAGGAGTTGCTACAGAAGTTTACAACCCCTTGACTCAAATAAAATAGAGAAAAACAAAGCAAAAAATAAAACCATGGGTTATCTCCCAAGAAGTGCTTTTCTTTAACGCCTTTTAGCTAGGCCCAGAAAAGTGGAATCAAGTATTTTCAAGTGAAGAAGCATCCAAATTGTAACTTGTTTGAATAACAGAATCAAAAGAAAACTTCATTCTCTTTCTAGGAAAGTGTTCCATACCTTTCTTGAGTGGGAACTAAAATTTAATATCCCCTTCTTTCATATCAATAACAGAAGCAACGGTTCTAAGAAAAGGTCTTCCCAAAACAATTGGACAAGAAGCATTGCATTCAATATTCAAGACAACAAAATCAACAAGTGCAAGAGTATTATTAACCATGATAATAACATCATCAACTCTCCCCAAAGGTTTCTTTCTAACATTATATATAATACGAATATCCAAATAACAAGGTTCCAATGGTGGTAAATCAAGAATATAATAGAGTTTGTTGGGCATAACAGAGATACTAGCACCAAGATCACATAGAGCATTGCAATAAAAATCATTCACTTTCATTTTAATAGTAGGATCCCAACCATCATCTAGCTTCCTAGGGATAGAGGCTTCACATCTTAATTCATCCTCTCTAATTTGCATGAGAGCATTTGTAATATGTTTTGTGAAATCCATATTCATAGCACTAGAATTAGGACAAATAGAAAGATTTTGTAATAACTTAATCACTTCAGTTATGTTGCAATAATCAAAGTCAATATCATTTTTATCAAATATAATGGGACCATTGTCTCCCATGTTTCTAAAAATTTCAGCACTTTTATCAGGAACATTTTTAGCAGTTTTGCAATTTTACTAGAAGAAGTGGGAGTGTTTCCAACACCAATTACTTTACTATTGATAGTAGAAGGTTTTCTAGCATGAGAAGCTTCAGTTTTACTAGTGGTGGTAATGGTGCAAACATTAGCTATATTAATCTTTCTAACTATTTCATCTTCTCTTTCCCATCTAGCACGCAATTCAGCTAACATTCTAACATTATCATCAATTCGAATTTGGATAGCATTCAAAGTTTTATTTTCTTTAACATCATGAGGTATAACCTTTAGTTTCATAAAATCAACATCAAGAGCAAGACTATCAACTTTAGAGGCAAGAACATCAATTTTGCCAAATTTTTCCTCAACAGATTTATTAAAAGCAGTTTGTGTACTAATAAAATTCATAAGCATGTTCTCAAGATCAGAGGGTACACTTTTGTTGTTTTTGTAGGAATTACCATAAGAATTACTATAAGCATTGCTATTATTGGGAGGATATGGCCTATAATTGTTGCTACCAAAATTATTCCTATAAGCATTGGTGTTGAAATTATTATTTTTAATGAAGTTCACATCAACATGCTCTTATTGAGAAACCAAAGAGGCTAAAGGAAAATTATTTGGATCAATAGGAGCATGGCCATTCACGAGCATAGACATAACAACATCAAGTCTCTCATTCAAAGAGGAGGTTTCTTCAATAGAATTTAACTTCTTACCAGTTGTAGCTCTCTCAGTGTGCCACTCAGAATAATTTACCATCATATCATCAAGAAGCTTTGTTGCTCCCCCCAAGGTCATGGACATAAAGGTTCCTCCAACAGCTGAATCCAGAAGGTTTCGTGAAGAAAAATTCAGACCTGCATAAAAGGTTCGGTTGATCATCCAAGTAGTCATTCCATGAGTGGGACAATTCGTTACTAAGGATTTCATTCTTTCCCAAGATTTAGCAACATGCTCATTATAAAGTTTCTTAAAATTCATGATGCTACTTCTTAAAGATATAATCTTAGCAAGAGGATAATATTTTCCAATGAAAGCATCTTTACACTTTGTCCAAGAATCCATACTATTTCTAGGCAAAGACAACAACCATTCTTTAGCTCTTCCTCGCAAAGAGAAAGGAAACAATTTCAGTTTAATAATATCTCCATCTACATCTTTATATTTTTGCATCTGACATAGTTCAACAAAATTATTAAGATGGGCTGTAGCAGCATCAGTACTAACACCAGAAAATTGCTCTCTCATAACAAGGTTTAACAGGGCAAGTTTTATCTCATAAAAATCTGAAATAGGAGCAGGTGGAGCAATAGGTGTGCTAATGAAATCATTGTTGTTGGTGCTAGTAAAATCACACAACTTAGTGTTCTCAGGAGTAGTCATTTTAACAAGACTAAAAATAGGAATAAAAACTACAGCTAGAATAAGAACTATTTTTTTTTGTGTTTTTGATAAAGAGAAGCAAACAAGAAAACAAATAAACTAAGCAAAACAAAAACAAAGAAAGGAGATTGGAAGTGAGAGACTCCCCTTGCAGAAATTCTCTTCCTCCTGGGCAACGGCGCCAGAAAAATTGTTGATGGGCTTGATTCCCTCGTTGGTAAATGATGCTCGTGATACACACGTTTGTTGGGAGACCCGAAGAGGAGGGTGTGATGAGCACAGCTGGGCAATTGACAAACACAGGTTGCACCGTAGTGCACAATATGACATGAAGATTGCTATGGTATTTAGTGCGGTCATTACAACAAGATACGTAGACCGACATCCATCTGCATCTATGACTAATAATCCACCTCAGGTTATCATCCGAACCCCCTTAGGTATTAAGTTGCAAGCAACAGATAATTGCATTAAACAAAGTTTTTAATGTAAGCAATGATTATGCACGCGGGCACTCTCACCGCTGTTTTCTCCATAATGGCAACAGCACATCCTCCCCCTTCACGTTTCTGTCACTCAAGCAAGGCAACAAGGAGGCATGAACCCACTACCAAGCATAAATACTCCCTCTTGGAGTCACTAGAAACTACTTGGCCAGAGCAACCACTAGCAACGGAAAGCATGCAAGATCACAAATAGCATATGCAATAAAGACTATAATAAACTTGGCATAAGGTCAATATTCATCGGATCCCAGCAAACACAGCATACAAAATTCCATAAGATCAATCTCGATCATGATAGGCAGCTCACGAGATCTAAACATGGAGGCATATGAGGAGGAGACAATCATCTAACTACAGCTACGAACCCGTAGTTCAGGGATGAACTACTCACGCATCACTCTGGAGGCAGGCATGGTGATGTAGAAGCCTCCGGTGATGATTTCCTCTCCGGCAGGGTGCCGGAAAATAGCTTCAGAACCCTCCTGATCTAGGGTTGATGGTGACGGCGGCTGCGGAAATTTTTCGGGGATTTTGATCAGGTGTTTAGGGTTTTCCATCCGGGGGGGTTAAATAGGCGAAAGGGCAAAGAAGGTGGAGCTCCAGGGGCCCCACACCTATAGGTGGCGCGACCAGGGGGACCCGTGCCACCCTATGGTGTGCCCCCCTGTTGTCCCTCTTCGACTCCTCTTCGGTCTTCTGGATGCTTCCGGGGAAAATAGGACTTCCGGGCTTCGAATTTTCCAATTCCGAGAATATTTCCAGAACAACTTTTCTGAAACTAAAAATAGCAGAAAACAGGGAACTGGCTCTGTGGCATCTTTTCAATAGGTTAGTCCGGAAAATCGATAAAAATGACATAAACAAGGGAGAAAACAAGTAGCAATTGGAAAAATATGATCAAGGAGCATCAGAAATTAGGGATACGTTTATGACGTATCAAGCATCCCCAAGCTTAGTCCTCGAGTAGATAAACGATAAAACAATAATTTCTGAGGTGACATTCTACCAACATAAACTTTATCAATCTAATGTAAAAGCATATGCACACTGAGATCATAAAACTTTAAACACAGGCATGACAAATAAAACTTTAATAATAAAGCATTGAAATTACTTTGCATCACGAAGAGTAACTGAAATAAAGGATCATGAATAATAATGCAAAGAAAGGTAAACGTTTGTTTCAGGTAGAGAGAAATCATGGCAAAGTGATATTTCGATACTCCTTAAGAGTGGGGCAAAACATAAATTCCAGGACACGTTCAAAGTTCAAGAGGAAGACTAGAGCAAATAATTTAAGAGCAAATAATATCACATCATGAAGTAATTATTGATGCTGATGGGACAAATGCACATAGAACTCAGAATGGCAAAAATGCTCTCTCAACCGTGCATAAAGTTAGAAGATGGAGACTCAACATAAAAGTAAAAGAAAGTCCATTCGTAGAGGGAAGAAGGGATCACTCATGTGCTAGAGCTTTCATTTTATTAAAAAGGGGTATTAAAAGTTTGACACTCCTCCCATCCATCCTTCATAAACCATGGCTAACCGAATCCTCGGGTGCCTGCCAACATTCACATACCATGGAGGAGTGTCTATATTTTGGGAGATGTATGCTAATGTTAACGAATGGTAAACATAAAATACAGTACGTCACAAGTCAACTGGATTCACAAGAGCGGATCCCATGGTGAAGGACGCAACTGGTGTAGAAGGTCATCCCTCTTTCTCTATTGTTTACACAATTATGCTTTGACTGATAAATCAGGGGCAAAAATAGTGAAGAGAATTTGTTTGCATTAATTTGGGCCTGGGCACCCCCCTGCCAGCTCTTCTATCATTTGGATAAGCGGATGAAGCCACTAGTCCAGGGTGTGAAATCCAATCAACAAGTGAGATAAAGATTCTCTATTTACGTCCTCGTGAGCAAAAACAGGAACATAAAGCAGGAGTAATTTTGAAGGTTTTAAAGGTAACACATGAGCAATTTACTTTGGAATGGCAGCTAAATACCACATGTAGGTAGGTATGGTGTACACAATGGGAATTTTTTTGGTTCAAAGGAGTTTGGATGCACGAGTAGAGCTCATACTCAGTACAGGTGGTGGCTAGCAAAAGACTAGGAGCGACAAATCAAGAGAGCATAAGAGCCATAATCATGCATCGAGACATAAGCATCATTAATTAAAACATAAGCAGTATCACAAGTTCAAAAACTAAGTGGTCATGGAGGATATTCGTGACTGGTTTGTAGTCATAAACATGATGTGAGCATGCGCCAAGTCAACAAAATAAAACATTCGAAAGAGAATACCATATATTGATGCTTTACTATGACAAGAACAACTCATGAATCTTTCAATACATATTAAACACTCTCAGCTATTTGAGTCTATTCATGCTACTCAATAACCACAAGGCTTTAAAACTAAAATAACATTTATCATGGCATGAAAAAGTCCCAGCCACAGTATATACAAGCTTCTACTAGTACTGTTATAAAATCTACTTCAAGCAGCAGTTTTCTTTCTCCCAACAAGCACCATAGAAAACATGCTTTAACAAAAATACTCTTTATGATACAGAAAGCAAACATGAGAGTACTCTAATAATACTACTAAAACTAACATCTCTGATAAGAGATGCATGCAAAACAGGAGCTGAATAAATGCAGCAGCTAGACAGAGATTAAGAATACAACGTATTCTCATGAAAAAGCGGAGCGTGTCACTCTCCAATAAAAGAATGTTGGGGTCCAACAAAGCTTATTGGAAAAGTAAAAAAAAACTGAAAGCAAAAGCAAAAAAAACCGAAAACAAAAATAAAAGACACTACAAATAAAGCACATAAGATGCGACCGAATAAAAATATAGTTTCACTAGAAGTGGCCTGATAATTTGTTGATGAAGAAGGGGATGCCTTGGGCATCCCCAAGCTTAGACGCTTGGGTATTCTTGGAATTTTCTTGGATGTACCACCGGGGCATCCACAATATTAGGCTTTTTACTCTTCTTGATCACATCATATCATCCTCTTCTCTTGACCCTTGAAAACTTCCTTCACATCAAAATTCTCACAATCTTCATTAGCAACGTTAGTGCAATCGAAACAGTAAATTCACATGGTTCAGTTTCAACACAAGTCTAACACTAAAAAACACATTAGCTACTATCACAAATTATTTCAAAACTATTTTTCTCAAAAGAACACCAAAAGAAAGAGATTAAGATGCAAATGCGATAAATGGCAGAAATCTGTCAAAACAGAACATCAGGTAAAGATCGATTTTTTTAAAAAATCTTCTGTTGCTCAAATAAAAAAGTGGTCTTTAAAAAAGGTTTCTTATATAACTCAGGATTAAGGAAAAAAAAGCTCAGGTCATTTTGAATTTTCTGTGATTTTTAACGGAATTAACAGTGGACAGCAGAAATCTGTTTCCTGCGCAGAAATCCGAAATATAGTGTCAACTTTCCACTAGAGGCTTTACTTGGCTAACAAAAACTCAAAATAAAAGATACAGCGGGATTACTAAAGAAATAGAAAACACCCAGGTGAAAAACACACCAAAGAAAACAAAGGAAAACTGAATGAAAACAGAGAAATAAAACGGGTTGTCTCCCGGTAGCGCTTTTCTTTAACGCCTTTCAACTAGGCATAAAAGGGAAACTCAAGTATTTTCAAGTGAAGCATTCAAATAAAGATTTGGCAATTCTTTAATAATGCATTGTATTTTATCTAAGTGGGTTTCAGAGGCTCCTCTCTCAGTACTTTTAGGCTTACTATTTTCATCAAATAAATTCTTAGGAACAATCCAATAAAAATTCTTTTCTTGGGCTTCGTGAAGTGCTACTAACTTAAAGGGGATTGGTATTTTATCCTTGTTTTCATTATTAGATTCATTTTTTCTAGATCACCAACAATTTCTTTACATGAGCTAAGCATATTAAAACGATCAAAGACTTTTCTAGCTTCTATAGCAACATACCCAAATTCTTTAAGCATAGTTTCTAAGATGAAGTTTCTTTTCTCAAAATCTTCAATGTTATTCAAGTTGAGGAACATATGTTGCATTATGGGATGTAGGTTAACAAACCTAGCTTCTAGCATGTGAACTAAGGAAGTTGCAGCAGTCTCGTAACTGGGAGCAAGTTCTACTATGGATTTTTCCTCAAAGTTATCATGCTTACTAACATGATCAAATAATTCTTTAACACTGTCCTTTCCAAGTATAGAACCACTTCCTACCGACAAATCTTTCAAGGTAAACTTAGGGATCAACATGATGAGAAATAACAACGTAGAGACAAAAATAACAACTATGAAGTAAACTATTTTTTGTGTGTTTTTAATATAGAGAAGAAAAACAAGACAAAAATAAAAACAAGACAATAAACAAAATAAAGAGGTTGAGAGTGAGAGACTCCCCTTGCCAGAAGACTTCCTTCTCCTCGGCAACGGCGCAAGAAAATATCCTTGATGCTCGTGAGACACACGTTTGTTGGGAGACCCCAAGAGGAGGGTGTGATGAGAACATCGGTAGGTATTTCCCCTTAGTTAGGAACCAAGGTTATCAATCCATTAGGAGAAAGAGGGCCTTCGGAAGGTTGATGCCACTGACGGTGGTGCTGGCGCTTCACCGGTGTCAGCAACAACGTGGAACCTGCTCACGATACAACCAACATACTTTGCCCCAACGGTACAGTGAGGTTGTCAATCTCACTGGTCTTGCTGAAAACAAAGATTAGACGTATAGTGCGGAAAACAGTGTATGCTTGTAGTAAGTAAAGAAAGCAGGAAATTGTTGTGGTTTGTTTAATAGTGTGGAAAAAGGGACCGGGGTTCATAGTTTCACTAGTGGTGTCTCTCCATAAAAGATAGCATGCTTGGTGAACAAATTACAGCTGGGCAATTGACAAATAGAGGCTGCACCGTAGTGCACAATATGACATGAAGATTACTATGGTATTTAGTGTGTGCATTACAACAAGATACATAGACCAACATCCATCCGCATCTATGACTAATAATCCACCCTCGGGTTATCATCCGAACCCCCTTAGGTATTAAGTTGCAAGCAACTGATAATTGCATTAAACAATGTGTGTAATGTAAGCAATGATTATGCACGCGGGCACTCTCACCGCTGTTTTCTCCCTAATGGAAACAACACATCCTCCCCCTTCACGTTTCTGTCACTCGAGAAAGGCAACAAGGAGGCATGAACCCACTATCAAGCATAAATACTCCTTCTTGGAGTCACTAGCAACTACTTGGCCAGAGCAACCACTAGCAACGGAAAGCATGCAAGATCACAAATAACATATGCAATAAAGACTATAATCAACTTGGCATAAGGTCAATATTCATCGGATCCCAGCAAACACAACATATAGAATTACATAAGATCAATATCGATCATGATAGGCAGCTCACGAGATCTAAACATGGAGGCATATGAGGAGGAGACAACCATCTAGCTACAGCTACGGACCCGTGGGATGAACTACTCACGCATCACTCCTGAGGCAGGCATGGTGATGTAGAAGCCTCCGGTGATGATTTCCTCTCCGGAAGGGTGCCGGAAAATAGCTTCAGAACCCTCCTGATCTAGGGTTGACGGTGACGGCGGCTGCGGAACTTTTTCGGGGATTTTAATCAGGTGTTTAGGGCTTTCCATCCGGGGGCTTAAATAGGCGAAAGGGCAAAGGCGGTGGAGCTCCAGTGGCCCCACACCTATAGGTGGCGCAGCCAGGGGGACCTGCGCCACCCTATGGTGTGGCCCCCCATATTGCCCCTCTTCGGTCTTCTGGATGCTTCCGGGGAAAATAGGACTTCCGGGCTTCGAATTTTCCAATGCCGAGAATATTTCCATAACAACTTTTTTGAAACTAAAAACAGCACAAAACAAGGAACTGGCTCTGTGGCATCTTGTCAATAGGTTAGTCCGGAAAATCGATAAAAATGACATAAATAAGGAAGAAAACAAGTAGCAATTGGCAAAATATGATCATGGAGCATCAGAAATTAGGGATACGTTTATGACGTATCAGTAAACCCTAAGAGAAAGGTTGTGAAGAGTGTAGCAGCAAGTTTTCCCTCAGAAAAGAAACCAAGGTTGAATCGACCAGTAGGAGGACAAGAAAGCTCTGAAGGTTGATGCAGCTGAGGTGGCAGGGCGCACTACTGGTTCAGCAGCAACGTGAAACCTACACAAAACAATCAAATCACTTTGTCCCAACGAAGAAGTGAGGTTGTCAATCTCACCGGTTTTGCTGAACACAAAGAGGTTAAACATATGGTGTGGAAAACAATAGGAACAATATGAGAGCAGTATGAAAGCAGTTGTCGGATATATACCAAATAGGGGTATAGAAGATGGTAGGCCAAGTGCCGGATTACCAGGGTGGCCTAAGTGGTAGTGGGCTTAGGTCCATTAGGCGGCCCAGTAATCCGACGCGCAGAAGCCGGATTCTAGAAGAACCCGGATCACAGCCCATGTGATCTGGCTTGGAGGAGAAGACGGATCCCTTGCTTTCCAAGTTACTAGTTACCGTAGTTTTCTAGGTTTCCTATTCTGTAAGCCCTAATCCGGCTGTTATATAAAGCCGGACGGGAGATAAACAAAACAACCAACAAAGGAGAGAACAGAGAAACTATACGCCAACTCGCCGAGAAGCTCATCCTCGTCGAGTAGCTTAGATCTAGAACCCTCACATTGTAACCCTGTTTACGGGCTTTATTCCCAATTAGTGAGAAGTGCAGGAGTAGGCACGTTGTACTGTCGCGACGTACCGAACCTGGGTAAAATCCTGTGTTCTGTGTTACTACGCTATCCCGTTACCCCACGTCTCTACCGTAGTCTCATGGCACCCCCGTCTATGAAAACTACTACGATGTCTCGACAGTTGGCGCCCACCGTGGGGCAAACGACGTCAGGCGTAAGATTTCGATCTGGGATACTTGGCGGAATCGGAAGATCAATCACTGTCGGAAGCTTGGAGTTCGACAACGATGTCGGGCGCTTCCTCGACAACGGATCCTACATACCGGCGCAAAACCACCTGGTAAGTGCCTGCGTGTTACCGATAGGATCTGCTAACATCTTTATCGGGCTAACTGCAGAAGCAATGGGGTTTTGCGGTGGAGGCAAATTTATCCTACCCGCCCTATACCCAGTCGAAGATGACTATGATGCCGGATTCTGCTCAGATCGCCGACAAAAAAGTGATACACACTTTATCGGCATGGTGCAATCTGAAATCGCCGAAAACACGGATGACGGAAATCCCGTGCAAGAGGCATACAACAACGCACCCGTCATGGAGACGGAAGACCAAACACCCGTCACAGAGGCGGAAGATCCGACATCCGTCAACAAAACGGTGAACTCGGAAGCAGAATCCGTGCTTGCCGCCATTGAGGCGAGATTGGAGTCGGAAACCGGATCGGATAACTTCGACTCCGAAGATGAAGATGAGGACGCCTTTGTAAGAAAGGTTAAGTCCTTTCAAGAGGGATTCCATGAAGTGCTAATGGCGAAACCGGCTGATACCACGGACGCCGGCAGCCAGGAAAGCCCTAAAACTCCTCCGCCAGAGGAAGAGAGAGAAGACGGAGAAACTTCTCCGATATTCCCAAGTGTCAAGGAGATGACAGAAGATGAGCCTGTCAAAAAACCTCCCTCTTCCAAGAAAAAGCACCGTGCTGCTAAAAAACTCCAATATAAAATCCGGAAGAAAAAATCAGCCGATCTCGCTGATGAAAACCTGGAAGTTGGAGATGTTAGCGGAACAAAGACTGCGGAGAAGAAATCCAAAGAAATCACTGCTCCGCCAATGACGGAACAGGAAGAGCAAGAGCTATCGCAAACACCAGTGGGACCAGACGAACCCCCTGAGATGCTGGAAGCCAGGAGACAAGCTTTCCAACGGCAACAGCAACATCTACTCAGATCTCGGCAACATCTCCAACAAACCCATAATGACATCAAGGTCATGAAGGAAAATAGAGGAGTACGAGAGAAAGAATAGATCCGCGTTAAAACCTACTAGGTTACCCGGAATCGCAAGACCGGAAGAACTGCCGCCAAAAGAAAGGTTCCATAACCGTCTTGGCAAAAGCAGGTAAACGGCAAATATGCCAAGGGCGAACCAATATACAAGAGCAGAAAACGCGGAAGCAGCGTTCGTGATTCTTAACAACGATCTGTATTCCAACGGGGAAAAACTCCAAGGGGTGTATGCTTTCTTAGGAAAAGCATTGCAACAACAACAGCGCGCCCAAGAGCGATCAGGGAGGCTGCATGATAACTCCGCCCTATGCAAGACAGCTACTTGCGCTGCTGGAGCACCTGGACCGGAAGAACCTGGGGATTCAGACAACTCAAAAGATAAAAAGAGGATCCGAGACAAGAAAAACCCCGACAACCGGGATGCAGCGTCTAGGACCGGATCCCATCTCCCAAAAGATGGGTATAAACCCCATGATCGGGAAGACAAACACTGGAAGGACGGCAAAATAATGCCACCTCCGAGAAACCCATCTGAGAAAGCTGGAGATACGATATACCTCACAGGCGTGAGAGATCCCGGACACCGCCTAAGGACAAAGAAAGGCACAGGAGTAGAACTCCGCCTAATCCAAAAGGGCGTGATCACGGAAGAGATAGAAACAATCCCGGAAAAGCGCGTTCGCGCAGTAATGGAAGAGAAAGGAGCAGGTCCCCTTCTGTTCATTCAGCCGGAAGATATTCTGCACACATTGACAGAGCAGAAAAAGATGATCTATACTTTGGTCCTAAATGTTTTACCGACAGGATCCGAAGAATAACGCTGCATTCTGGCTTTGCCAAGGTCGGTCCAACGTACCAGAAATACACCGGCAGCACAAACCCGGATACCTGGCTCTCGGATTATTATACAGCCGTCCAGATCAACAATGGGACAGACTTGGAAGCTGTCAAGTTCCTTCCCCTAATGCTGCTGGACGGAGCCAGAGATTGGATCAATGGATTACCGTCACGAACAGTCGACAGCTGGGACGATATGGCTAGAGTATTTACTCAGCATTTCCGGGGAACATACAAACGCCCGAATAGCATCAACCAGCTAAACCGTTGCACGCAATTTGAGGATGAACCATACGTGGATTTCATCTCCAGATGGACAGCAATGAAGAATAGTTGCTCTGGAGTAACTGACGTACAAGCAATGCATGCTTTCGTCAATGGCCTAAAACCCGGACTCGTACCGTTCATGGTTGGTTCCAAAAAGCACAAGGATCTCGGATCCATGCTTACAACCGCCAATGAGCATGCCGCAGCCGAGGATGATATCAGAGCAAGAGGAGGCAATATTGAATCATTGATACTTGCCAAGAAAACCCCTCGTTCTGACAAAAAAGCCACTCCAGAAACAACGACGAAGCCCAAAGAGGTGAACATAGCCTTTGGAGGAGAAAAGGGAAACAAGTGGAAAGGACGCAACCCAGATCCAATCAATTACACTCCAGAGGAGTGGGAAAGGATTAAGTCGGAACCTTGCGTTCACCACTCGCAATTTGGGAAACCCACCCATACAAACGCGCAATGCCGGCTGAATAAGCACATGAAAGCCAGTGCAGGAGCCGGAGGCAAGGGGAAGGGTTCCAAAAGGAAACCCGCCAAACAAAAGCCAGAAGCTGACAAAGAAGACAGTGAATCGGACACTGACGAAAAAATCCAGGAACAACAGCGTAAAGGCGAACCCAAGTTTCCGAGAGTTGATGGAGAAGCAATGCTAACTTTCTTAGCAACCCCGTCAGCAAAGGTGGCAAAAAGAACACTTCGAGAAATAAATGCGGTTGTTCCGGCAACCCCGAAATTCTTGAAGTACTCCAACACACCAATAATCTGGGATCAGTCTGATCATCCCGGAAATATCCCTGAACCCGGCACACAAGCTCTTGTTGTAAGTCCTATTGTTCAAAATACTAGGCTAAGAAGAGTGCTGATGGATGGAGGATCCAGCATTAACATAATGTACCTGGATACACTGAAGCATCTGAAGATTTCCGAGTCTCAGCTCAACTACAGCAACATACGCTTCCATGGTATCATCCCTGGCAGGCAAGCACGATCCCTAGGAGAAATTTCCCTAGATGTCACCTTCGGAGATAAAGATCACTTCCGGCAGGAAAAAGTATCCTTCGAAGTAGTGCCGTTCGAAAGCGTGTATCACGCAATACTCGGACGTCCAGCTTTCGCCAAATTCATGGCAAGATCCTGTTATATTTATAACAAGCTGAAGATGCCAGGACCCAAAGGAGGAGTAATCACTATAGCTGGTGATTTCAAGCTGGCAAACGAGTTGGAGAAAGAAAACGCCCTTTGCGCTCAGAGAGTCATAGCGAAGGAAGAACTGAAGGAATTGGCCAAGGAAGTATCACCGTCAGAAATGCCGGCAGGAAAAGAAACTCGGAAGCCAACAGACAGCTTCAAGGCATCCGAGAATACAAGACAGGTAATCCTAGATCCCAAAGATCCGACAAAATTTGTCGTCGTAGGGACTGGGATGACTGAAAAATAGGAAGGCGAGCTCATCAAGTTCCTCCGTGAGAACTGAGATATTTTTGACTGGTGTCCAGCTGACATGCCAGGTGTACCCAGGGAACTTGCTGAGCACCAACTTAAGCTTATTCCTAGATCAAAACCCGTCAAACAAGGTCTCCGTCGATTTGACGGAAGAAGACGGAAGGCTATTGGCAAGGAAATTATCCGGCTTTTAGCAGCGGATTTCATCAAGGAAGTGATCCATACTGACTGGTCCGCAAATCCGGTATTAGTACCGAAGAAAGACACTACTGCTCTTAGAATGTGTATAGATTACACAGGCTTGAACAAATTGTGTCCGAAAGATAGGTTCGCATTACCGCGAATCGATCAAATAATAGACGCCACAGCAGGCTCTGAGCTTTTGTGCTTTTTGGATGCATACTCCGGGTACCACCAAATACGCATGAAAAAGGAAGATCAAATTAAGACTTCTTTCATAACCCCATACGGGACGTATTATTACGTAACCATGCAGTTTGGTCTGAAGAACGCAGGTGCAACCTACCAGCGTTGCATGCAACGTTGTTTGCATAGTCAGATTGGAAAAAATTTCCATGTTTATGTGGACGATATTGCCGTCGTAACCAAGGAAAAAGATACACTCCTTGAGGATTTGCGAGAAACTTTCGAAAACTTACGCACCTACAAGATGAAGTTGAACCCATCTAAGTGCATATTCGGGGTTCCCTCAGGAAAACTTCTGGGTTTCATCGTTTCTCACAGAGGAATAGAAGTTAACCCGGAAAAGATCAAGGCAATCTTGAACATCACAAAACCTACCTGCGTCAAAGATGTCCAAAGATTGACGGGTTCCGCAGCTGCCGTTAGCAGATTTATTAGTCGGCTGGGGGCTAAAATCCTAACACTATACAAGTTGATTAAGACATCCGACAAAGTCAAGTGGATAGCAAAAGCTTTGGAGTACATAGCAGTTATGTCTCTTCTATACTTAGTCCAATATCTATGTAAACATCTTTTGAGATCATGAAATAAAGTTGTTGGATTTCTGGTATCCATGTTTTTACAAGTTCATTACAGTAAAAGCATGTTTCCACTTTCTCTATTTCCCAATGATCTTACAAAATACTCAATGTTAACCCGAATTGTGCCCGCGTACTCGGCGTTAAGAAACTGAATGTTTTTTCAGCCTGCTAACGGCTAAAGGAAACTTGAATTGCCTGCATGCCCAAGTTTCGGTTAAAAAATTCCTTCTTTCTCTAAGCATTATCTGATTGCGTATGTGTTGGGTTACTGGAGCTAGTTAGTAAAAATGCCTTTAGCATGGTCCATGTTTCCGAGTTTAAACTGATTGGTTACTCCCAGTTACTCGTCATGACGATTCATATTGCTATTTGAGCCATTTCAAACACTAAGGACAGTTAAAACATATATGCCAGAAAACTTAGAAGATAAAGGAATAATAACATCCGAAAAACCTTGCAAAAAATTTCGTAATTAAAAATTGCAAAAGGCGGAATTTTTCATTCATACAAATAGAAGCATTACATTGTAGATTACATTGAAAGAACAGTAATGCTCCTATCGTCTATTTTTGCTATCCAGGTCAAAGGTAGCCCTTCAAGCATCTGATTCCTCCTCGCTGCTGTCCTCCTCGGGGATTGGAGGGATCTCCTCTTCTAGATAATTGACGGAAATATTTACCATGGAGGCAATCTGGGTAGCGTGGCCTTTGATTTCATCAAAGATGGTGTTTCGCTGAGTATCCGTGTATCCTTGAGGGACACCGGACGCCACGCGCCAGGATTTAGCACCGGGGTAGTGCATGCGCATAAGGCCGAGTGCCATACGCGCACCACCCCGTGCAGCGGAACGCAGGATAGAATCCCTGGATTCCGCCACCTCCATGATAGCTCCCGGAAGTTTTTCAACCTCCGAGAACTCCCCAGTCCTTGAGGGAAGAAACTTGTTCACCAGCTGCATTCCAGCAGCACGGATTGAAGTCCACATCTTCCCAAAGGCTTGGATCCCTTCAAGCCGGGTACCATCTGGGATATCTCCTGTTTTTTCCGACAAAACAATCAAAAGTGTTAGGCAAAAAACAGAGAAGAAAAACAAGATAAAAAGGGTAACGGAAAATTACCGATAAGCTTGTCGATCTCGGAGATTTCCTCCAGGCGAAGGTTCAGAGCATTTTCTAAATCCTGAATAGTGGATTTATCCTTCTCCGCCTATTCAGAAGCCTTGGAGTTGGCAACTCCAAGGGCCAAGTTGCTGGCCTCCAGATCCTTTTGAGCCTTCACAAGATGCTTGTGAAGCTCCAAATTCTCCTTTCGGAGATTCTCGGCATTGCCGGCATCTTTAGCTATTTGCTTGGCCTTAGCCAAAGCAGCTGGAAAGCAAAGAAAATTCCGGGTTTAGAAAATTTCCGGAATAAGTACTTAGACAAAAAATTGAATCGCAAACCTCAGAGGAAAAATGTGTACCTGATGTTTCTGACAAAGCGAGCTGAGACGATGCCAGTTCCGCCTCTCTCTCCTCAAGAATAGAAAGGAGATTTCTAACCTCCTTATTCTTGATGGTGAGTTTGTTGAAAACTTCCATGTTTATGGTTTCGGCGGTTTGCTGCAACATAGCAAGGAAAAGAATGGTTACAAAAAGCATCAAAACAAAACAGGCATACAATTTTGTTTAATGCTTGGGGGCTAGAGTTACATACCTGGCTCATTCGGTGCAAACCCGCCAAGTTTTCCTTGAACTCCTTTGCGTATTCCGCAAAAGCAGTTCCGGCCGCGCTTAGGCCGTCATTGATAATCTTGAAGTCCTTGTCAAAGGTGGGAATTTCTTCGTCGAAAGTCCGAGAAAATTTCTCCACCTCTGGAGCCGCCCTTTCCCTCGTGTCCGTGTCCAACACAACGGGCTGGCTGGGCTCTGACGACCTGGTCGTGGGGGCTGCAGCGTGCTCTTCCGCCATCGAGGATGGTGTGTCCGGGGCAACGGCGGGAGAAGGTTGGCTGCCTCGGCTGGAAACAACTTTGTGTTTCTTGAGCTTCTTCGGCTTTAGGCTGGAGGGAGGTAGGCTAAAAAACAAAAAACCCGGAAAAGTTAAAACACGGAAGAAGGATGAAAAGTTCTCATGAAAGAAAAAGAACCCAGATGAAAGAACCTGGAAGTGGCGACGGGGATTCCGTCAAGGTCGATAATTTCCTCAGAGGAAATAATCTTCTTGCGCTTGCGTCCACCTGTAGCGGCGGTGCGCAGCGTCCAGCTCAGCCTCGGAGACCAATTCCGAATCTGGAAGATCCGCGAACTGTCGGACAAACAAGATCAGAATCAGAAGCTAGAAAATCCGAGAAAAAATAAAACTATACCCAAATGACTGAAAAATTACCTTGGGAACCGGATTGTCGGCCGTACATTGGCCGACTCGCTTCGTATTGGTCGCGTGATGTGACCAACTGGTTGATGCGCCGCCTAAGCTCCTTTGCGGGCCAATCTTTGGTGGTTGTCCGCATCGGATCCTTGACTCCCGTGTATTTGCACAGGAGACGGCCACTGTGGTTGGCCAATGGCTGAATTCGCCTAGTCAGCCAGCATAGAACCGTGTCCATGCCGGTTAGAGGCGGATCCAAGGAGGTGAGCTTGGCGATGCGCCGCTTGATCCTTAGTAGATCAGGCGGCAGGACTTGGACGGCTTCTGTTCCCCAATTCTTGGGGAACAGCGGCGGTGTTGGCAAAAGGTGGAACCCCGATGGCCTTTTTTGGAAAAGGCACATCGGGATGATAAAAGAAAGAACCCGTCCAAAATTTGACGGATTCTGATGTCTTGATCTTGGGGAACCAATCTTCCCTAAACCTCCGAAGAGTAAAGGAGATGGTCCCGCAAGTCGGAAGTGCGCCCTCCGAGGAGTTCCGCTTAACTCCGAAACAATACATCCAGAAGTCTAACCTAGGCTCTAAACCTAAGTAACCCTCGAATAGGGCCTGGAACCCGGCCAAATAAAGAATGGAGTTGGGTGGCAGGTTGTGGGGTTGGATGTTGTAGTGAGAAAGGACTTGGAGGAAGAAAGCGGAAGGGGGGAGCCCCATACCTCTTAGAAGGTGGGAAGAAAGGAGAACCCTTTCGCCATCTCTTGGCGCCAGCTAATTCTCATCTTCGGGGAGCCGCCATTTCCCTTGGAGGATTAGGCCCTCTTTCTCCAAGTTTAAAAGAAGGGCCGGGGGAATGCTGCAGGCAACCCAGTTGCCTGCAGATTCCGCCTCTTCATCCGCTCCGGTGGCGGAGGCGGTGGCCGCTTCTGCGGCGGCGAGCTCGTCACCGACGAGCTGGATCTTCTCCTCCGCCGTTTCAGGAGCGAACGGTGGGGAGGCGGCGGAGCTAGCGCCCGCAATGTCCGCGGCGGCGGAAAGATTTTCTCCGCCCGCCGCAGAGGCCACGGATTTCTCCGGCTCGTCGCCGGCGTGCTTGGGTGACCCAGTTTGGGGATCTAGGTCGCTGATGATGTCGTTGATGGCGGCGCGAGTGGGCGAAGACGGTGAGCCTGCCATTTTCGGGCGGCGCGGTTCGTTTTCGGGGCTTGGAGGTGAGGAGTGCTCGGGACAGTGCGTCGCTTGGGAGCTTGTGCGCGTCAATGGCGAGAGCAGTGAGAGTGCGGAAGGTTTTCGTTGAGGACGAGGATGGCTATTTATAGCTAGAAATCCGTCAAGATGCGCGCCAACGACTATTTTGACCGTTGGATGTTTGCCGCGTGTCACTCGCCGGAAAATCCGGGAAATGAAACGACGGGGTAATGATGGTTATCTCCTCGTTTCCCGCGAGAATGTGTCAGAGATATGTTTCTGGGTTTTTCCGAGTAAAACTCAAACGTCGCTTACGTCAGCAAGGTTGAGTGCGCTGACGTAAGAAGTTTCTTCTCCCCGAAGGATCGTGAGAGAAAAGCCAGATTTTCAGGATTCCGAGTTTCATGCCACCATCTTTTTCAAAAGAAGAATAAGAAGAATCAAGACTGCTGAATCAATATTTCTCGGACAAAGAATATTTGGCGAACGGCGGAGAATCAGAGTTTTGATCCTTCTTGGGGCTACTGTCGGATATATACCAAATAGGGGTATAGAAGATGGTAGGCCAAGTGCCGGATTACCAGGGTGGCCTAAGTGGTAGTGGGCTTAGGTCCATTAGGCGGCCCAGTAATCCGACGCGCAGAAGCCGGATTCTAGAAGAACCTGGATCACAGCCCATGTGATCTGGCTTGGAGGAGAAGACGGATCCCTTGCTTTCCAAGTTACTAGTTACCGTAGTTTTCTAGGTTTCCTATTCTGTAAGCCCTAATCCGGCTGTTATATAAAGCCGGACGGGAGATAAACAAAACAACCAACAAAGGAGAGAACAGAGAAACTCTACGCCAACTCGCTGAGAAGCTCATCCTCGTCGAGTAGCTTAGATCTAGAACCCTCACATTGTAACCCTGTTTACGGGCTTTAGTCCCAATTAGTGAGAAGTGCAGGAGTAGGCACGTCGTACTGTCGCGACGTACCGAACCTGGGTAAAATCCTGTGTTCTGTGTTACTACGCTATCCTGTTACCCCACGTCTCTACCGTAGTCTCATGGCACCCCCGTCTATGAAAACTACTACGATGTCTCGACAGCAGTAGGTGTTTTATAAGTATGAGGAAAATGGACCGGGGTCCACAGTTCACTAGTGGTGTCTCTCCGTGAAAGATAAATAACATGTGTGGTGAACAAATTACAGCTAGGCAATTGACAGAAATGAAGATTGCACCGTAGTGCATATCCAAGACATAAAGATTACTATGTGATTCATGCGGGCATTACAACAAAATACATAGACCGTCATCCAACTACATCGATGTCTAATAATCCACCCTCTGAATATCATCCAAACAAACGTTGGGTATTAAGTTACAAGCAACATATTATCGCCGTAAGCAAAGTGTGTAATGTAAACAATATAAACTAGGTAAACACCGTTGTTTTCTCCCTAATGGCAACAACACATCCTCCATCGGTGACGTTTCTGTCACTCGAGCATAGATGTAAAGGAGGCATGAACCCACTATCGAGCATAAATACTCCCTCTTGGTGTTACTAGCCTCTACTAAAACGGAGAGCATGCAATATCATAAATAACATAAGCATGAAGTTAACATGATAGATTGATAATCAGAAGACATAGCATTCAACATTCATCAGATCCCAGCAAACATAACATGTAGCATTTCATAAAGATGATCTTGATCATGATAGGCAGCTCACAAGATCTAAACATGAGGTACAAAGTGGAGAGAACAACCATCTAGCTACTGCTATGGACCCGCAGTCTAGGGATGAACTACTCACGCATCACTTCGAAGGAGGGCATGGTGGTGTAGACCCCTTCGGTGATGAATTCCCCTCCTGATCTCGGGATGACGATGACGGCGGCCTCGGGTGCTTTTCGGGATGAAGTGGAATATATTTAGGGTTTACGTCTCGGGGGGATTAAATAGGCGAAAGGGCAAAGGAGGTGGAGGCCTGGGGGGGCCACACCACCCCCCGACGCGGCCAAGGGGGGCGCCGCCCTATGGTGTGGGCCCCCTGAGGCCCCCTCCGGGTCTCTTCGGGACTCCGTGGAACGTTCGGGAATTCTAAGACTTCCGGGCTTCGAATTTTCCAATCCCGAGAATATTTCCAGAAGAACTTTTCTGAAACCAAAAACATAAGAAAACAGGGAACTGGCTCCGTGGCATCTTGTCAATAGGTTAGCCCAGAAAATTGATAAAAATGACATAAAGTGTATAGCAAACATGTGGGAAACAATAAGAAAACAACATGGAACATCAGAAATTAAGGATACGTTCATGACGTATCAAATAACAATATAAAACGATGATGCAAAATGGATGTATCAATGTTCCATGTTATTTTCATGCCTTATGCTACATGTTTCTTATACACTTTATGTCATTTTTATGGATTTTCTGGGACTAACCCATTGACAAGATGCCATAGAGCCAGCTCTTGTTTTCTGCTGTTTTTTGTTTCAGAAAAGATGTTCTGGAAATATTCTCGGAATTGGACGAAACAAAATCCTAGAGTTTTAGAAATTCGTCACGTACATGGAGTCTGGAGGAGACCCGGAGGGGGGCCTCAGGGGCCCACACCATAGACCAACGCCCCCCTCTGGCCGCGCCTAGGGGTGGTGTGGGCCCCTTGGCCGCCCACCAATGTTGCTCTCTCGCCTATTTATAGTTCTCCACGGGTTAACCCTAAAGATCCGTAGCCGCCATCATCGTCAACCCTAGTTCGGGAAGGTTCTGGAGCTCACCTCAGCACACTGCCGGGAGGGGGAATCATTACCGGAGGGCTCTTCATAACCATACCTGCCTCTGGAGTGATGCGTGAGTAGTTCATCTGTAAGGTCCGCCCTTCGAAACACTGTTCAAGGACACCTTCGATATGCATACATTCACGATCCCAGGAATTCAGTCGTGAACAACATATCAAGTTGGTACACAGATACAATATCCATTACACGGTTGCATAAATCCTTACAAAAGGGGCATGGTCACTTGACCAAGCCTAAACGGATGCCACGCAGGGCAACACACAACACACACAGCGGAAGACTAAACACTCATAACGCAGTAGAGCCCAAGTCACGCCTTAACCTACAGGCTGCTGACCCGGAGACGATCCTAGTTCGCAAGGCCATCAGCTTCGTACTCCTCCGTGTTGATCTTCTTCTGAGACTCCTTCTCCAATTCTGGCAAGTACTCCCTCCGTCCGGGTTTGTTAGTCCCCTACTCAAAATCTATTTGTCCAGAAATAAAGCCCCCATAAGGCATGTAAGCATTTAATTTCCTAATTAACTGTGCCATAATAATTATGAAATCCCACCTAGTTTTATTTTGATTGGTTTACATGGCCAAATTAATTGCGCAATTAATTATATATTGGAAAACTGTGCCGTTGATTGGTGGAAAGGACACCAATAGAATTACGCCTTGGTCGCAATACTCTTCATTAGGGGACTAACAAACCCGGACGGAGGGAGTAGATACCAGGGGCGAAACCATAATGAGTACATTTGAATGTACTCAGCAAGACATCCATCATGTCACTTACCAAAATGCAAGTATGCTTATATTGTGGAATAGGTAGGCTATAAATAGGGTTCACTATCAATGGTGTTCATATAGGATGACACCACAGTTGCAGTCAAATTAATCTGTACCTTCGTTGAAGAAGATACTTCAGAAGAAAATAATATAGTTTTATTTCTCTTGTAGATATCACATGTACAAGAGGTTTTGTAAAGCTTTGTTAAAAGAATATATTTCTCTTTGCAAAACTTCTTGGAATCAGTTTCCAGAATTCTTGCTTCGAGTAGAAAAGTTTTATTTGCAAAACTTTTTAGTTTGTAAGACAACTTCTGGCTTTCCATCATCAGTACCTCCACGGTACAAGCTTTCCTTCCTTTCCGAACTTCACAAGTTCAAAACCCCTTTTCAAAACATCTTTTTGAAAAACATTGACACAATGCTAGCTACATGGCCATTCAACTGTCCATATCCGAGGACGCGGCTTCTTCGAAAAAGTTGTACTCTGCAGAGGTGTACACATCCACTAGATCCAAAACTCTGCCATAGACCACCCATGGATTGTCACAGCGATATGCAAGCACCAGAGAATTTGATCCTAACTGTCCACTCTGACACAAGCTAGTATATGCTCATTCCTTCAGATGGGTTGTCTCCCCGGCATCAGGACCCGCCCTGCCTAGTCGGGAGGCCCAGCTGTCGCACCCGGAGGAAAAATTAATCCCACACTATGTATGTCCCGTTTCCCTCTCCTGGCGACACTTCGGTTCAGAGAATCCGCTTCTCTATAGCACTTTGGAATAAAGCATACACTAACAAGTTCAAGCATCTAGATAGGCCCCATACCCATATAGGGATAGAGTGGCAGTACAGTAAAGGTTGTCCGGCGAAGACTAGGTTATGTGTCATTTTTGAAAACACCAATTTCCCAAAAATGACCACTTCCACATTCCTCCGGAGAATAAGGATCCGCCTTTCCTCCGGGTTTTTCCAGAAAGCCTTTGTTTTGTAAAATCACAATTTTAGGGTGTCCACTTAGGGACTAGTATATTTGATGGTAATAAATACCATATGGTGGCTTATGGGCTTGGTATTACCAAGTTTAACTACTGGCATGATAGTAACCTATATAATAGAATAGTAGTAATAGCCACATCAAAAATAGTTTTGATAATCAAGTTTTGGTAAAACTTCAGAGGTAAAACATGCATGATAGATAATGATAAGTATTGTATCAGCAAGCATCAGGATGGCTTGCCTCAAGTCTCTTAATGCCCCTGGCCTTGAAGCAACTTGAACTTGACGCACAGCTCCACAACTGCTTCTTCTTCTTCTTCGCGTTCTAGCGTCGTAAAAGAAATAAAAGAAACACACTCAGGTCTAAAATACAAACAACTAAGCTAAGAAACACATACAGCAACAAAAGTTCATTCTCGAGTTCTCTCGAAACGATAATGCAAAAACTATCTCACATAACTCTCACGGTCCAAAACTGTCGTCAGGCACTATGTATGGTTTAGAAAACCATATCCCACATCATACATACCATATATGGAGTGGTGTACCACTCTCATAATAAGATATACAAGAAGCTAAAAATATAGCTTGTGGGTGCAAAAGATTAGGTTGCTAAGGTAAAACAACCAGACAGAATAATACCCATGGCAGTGGGTATTACTCACCACAAGCAACTATCACTTGATGTGTTCATGATTTTAGTTGGATGTTTTAGTTTCACAAGATACTCTTAAGCACAATCATAACACAAGTATAAACTCATGCTAAGGTAAAACACTCCAACAAAATCCAAACAACAAGCAAACACACCACAATTGAATAGACTATTTATTCACTATGTTCTTGTTTACTAGAGGTTTTGGAATCCATCAATCTTGAAAAATTAGCAAACAACCAGTACCTAAAAACAAGGATAACAAGTCATAAAAATAATCTAAAACACAATCATCACTCAAGGTAATATCCCTATCAAAAGTATAGAAACAGGACTGCACTGATAACACACTAGGTGGCAAATCTACACAAGCATGTTATAAGGAAAACTTATATTCTACAACTATATCACAAGAAACTAAATGATTCATGGCATCATAACAGAAGTAATAACTTCATAAATATGCTATAATAAACTCATACACTTATGAAATAAAAGATGAAAATACTATAGCAAAAATCACCATTTTCTAGTGGTGACACTAGTTCATCACTAGAAAAGCAAGCAATGCTACTATGATGCTTAACTCTAAACAAGCAAGTCATGATCATAAATATACATAATAACAGAAATAACATCATCCTAAACATGCTAGGATAGTCCTCCACTAAGAAATAAGAAGACAACAATACTAGGTAATCTCATAATCTCTAGTGGTGGCACTAGTCCATCACTAGAGAAGCAAACACCACAACAAGGAAGCATAATCTTAAACAAGCAATACATGGATATAAACATGCCTACTAACATCACACAAACCTTACACATGCTAGTAAGTACTACAATAGAATAATTTTATGTACACATCTATTAAGGAAGCATAACCAATTCTAGTAATGCATGCTTTTCAAATAGATTAACTAGCAAGCAACCAAGGTATAAACTACCCAACCAGTAGCTATACACTCAATGAAAAGTTAACTAAGCCTTTTCAAAAATCCAAACACTCAATTTAAAATCATTCATAATCAATCTATCAATCACAAGGAATTTAGTTTATTTGCAAACAATTTAATTTAGCACTCAATAGTGAATCATTTCTTAACAAGATCCTCCTAAGGAATATTATGCTAACAAATGGATCACATCTAACATACTAGTAGATTATTATAAGAAATAAAATTCTCACTTGCATAAGTGAAAATAAACAATTATATTTTCCATGGTGGAAAATATCCTATCAACCACATAATGAAAACATGTTAATTTCTCACATGTGCATAGTTGGGAATTTTCATCCACAACCAAGATGCAATGGGACCAGTGGGTTATGGGCCCACTAATACCAAGGAAAAAGAGGTACTAAGCCTCTGGTTACTCATAAAAACATTAGAATAACAAAATAAATAAAACAAGGCTATTTATTCTAGTGCATACAAGACTAGTGCATAAGAATAACAAAACCTACACATGCTTCACCATAAAAATACATGCAAGCTATCAGAGACAAAAGCATCAAAATAACAGTACCAAAATGGTACTGGATCTATAGCAAACATAGCACAAAAGTTATCAAGGCATTCACACAAAGGTCTAGCCCTCACAATATTTCCAAATAATAGAACTAGAAAATTAACAAATGTTACCCATGCTTTGCTATAAGATCACATGCAAGTTAATGAAGATAATAGCATATAAATAACAGTACCAAAATGGTACTGGACTCACCACAATCATAGAAAAAACTTAGGTAACAAGCACACAAAGATTTGCTCACACAACTAGTCAAATAAGTACTAGAAAACAAACAACAAATGTTACACATGCTTTGCTATAAAATAAGGTGTAATATAATAGAGATAATAACAGAGAAATAACAGTACCAAAGTGGTACTTGATCTATCATAACCATAACAAAAATCTAGGTACAACAAAGCTACACGGATTTTCCCACACAACAATCCAAATAATAAAACTAGGAAAATAACAAATGGTACTCATGCTTTGCTACAAGATAACATGCAAGTTAACAGAGATAATAGCATAGAAATAACAGTACCAAAATGGTACTTGACTCCACTCAAGCATGGCACAACTTAGGTAAAAACAAACATACAAAGATTTGGTTCACATGATATCCAAATAAATAAAACTATAAATTGACAAATGCTATTCCTATTTCTATTTGACTTTCCAAACATGCACACACTTTCTAAGGTAGATTTACTGCAAGAAAACAACTTAATAACAAGTCCTAGCAACTCTATACAAGTTAGGAAGTAAGATTAAAACAACCACACATTGATTCTAAACAAAAACACACAAAGAAACAAAAACAGAAAAGCTGCTGTTTCTAGATCTGTCCACAAAAAATAATATAGAGCCTCAAAATCTAAGCTAGGATAAGATAGATCTAGTCAATACCAAACTCATCCAATTGGATTTGCTTCAAAAAACACTTTTAAACTCCTTATAAGAAGTCTAGAAAAGCCTACTGGTCTTTTACCAAAATGGATGTCATTTCCATTTGGTAAATGGCGTTGATGTAAGGCCAAGTCCTATGGATAGATCTACTCATAGGATACTCAAAACAATTTGATTTGACAAAAACGGATACAGATCCAAAAAGTTATGCCAACAATGGCTAAACAGAAGGTCTGTGGCAAAACATGTATTGTGACAAAAATAAAAGTGCAAACTTGGATCTTCCAACGGGACATGGTTAGGAAAACATAATCCTAGTGCTGTGAATTTTTGTAGAAATTAATATGCACGAAAACTATTTTTCACAAGCTCAAAACGACAGGCAAACATCTGCAGGGATTTGAGGTTCCTCACCTCGGTTTAAGAAAAATGTCCGGCGGCGATTTTGGAGCTCATGGAGCTCACATGGATGGATCAAGGCTCCTCTCAGCTTGGGGATGAATTGTGGTCGTGGGGGGTGTTAGAGATATATTAGGTGTACGTATCTTTGGTAGTCTAGGATTTGTAATCCATCTCCTACTCTATCTCTACGAGGCTTCTTGCCCTCCAAGTTTGTACCCCAATATATACTCGCCCATGAGGCTCAATAATACATCCATCATATTCTGCCAATCTCATCCTTCTACATGGTATCAGCCTAAACACGATCTAACCCTAGCCGCCGCCGCCGCTTTGCCTCGCGCCGCCCCCGGGACGGATCTATGATCGTCGCCGGGGGCCGCGCCGCCCGTACCTAGGGTTCGTCCGCCGGTCCCGTGGATCGGCTGCCCTAGAGCGTCTTTCTCTCCGCCGGTCGCTTGGCCGGCGTTTTCTTTTTTGGTTTTCCGATTCAAGATCGGTTTGCGTCGCCCGCCGCCAACGTCGATCCTCACGCGCTTCTACACCGACACCGGCGCGACTACCGGCCTCTTCACCGACACGGCAGAGTCACACGCCACGCGGCGGCCGTAACGGCCATTGTCCATGTGGCCTCTTCGCCGCCTCGGCGGCTTCGCGCGATGCGGCGGCCTTCACGGCCGCCTTCCGCGCATCTACCCGCCCGTCGCTTTGTGTCGGTCGTCATCGCCCATGCTCCGATCGGGAATCCTCCACTACCCCGCCTTCACCGTGGCTGCCTCACGCACGGAGCTGTCTTGGCCACTCAGGCACGGCGTTGCGTTCGCCGCTCGGCCTCCACTACCCAGCCTTACGTCATCATCATCGTGCTGAGCGGCCCATCCTCCACCTCGCGAGCAAGCGGATTGATCACCCGCCCGCCCACGATCCGTTCCATCCAGGCTGCGCGGCCGACCCGTACAGTCGTCTGCATGCGCCTCCGCAGGTTCCCGTGAAGACTGTCCCTGAGTGTGCGTCTATCACCGATCGAGCAAACGGGCTGCCGCTGCGTCGCTCCATCGGGCCGTAGCGCCGCCGCCCCATGGTTCTCACCGCGGCTGCATCACCCCGCGCGTCGCCGCTGCGTCGCTCCTCCGGGCAGTAGTGCTGCATCACACCGTCCCCGCCGTCGCCCCGAGCTGTTCCAGCGGTTCACTGGCGGTGCGCTGCCGCTGCGTCGTCCCTTCGGGCCGTAGTGCCACAGCACGCGGTGCCCGCCGCCACGAGGCCGTTCCCGCGGTTGCCCTGACGGCGTGCGGCCGCTGCGTCACCCCTTCGGGCTATAGCGCCGCAGCGCACGCGGTCCAGGTCGCCGCCCCGAGGTCTTCCCGCTGTCGCCCCGACACGCACGTCTCCGCTGCGTCGCTCTTCGAGCCGTAGCGCCACGACGTGCAGTCCACTCCGCCGTCCCCGCGCGTTGACCTCTTCGTGGTATGCGCCGCGCCGCCTCCCTAGGCACGGGAATGCCACCGTCCGCGCGTGGTCTTTTTCGAGTCGTTGGGTTCTTCCTCGCCTACTACGAGCATCGCCACCGCGCTTCTACACGTGACCGCCGTGGCCGTGCCTTCACGGGCTACCGCCGCCGTGTCGCTCCTAACGGCAACCGACATGGCCCTTCCACGGGCTGCCTTTGGTTCCGCCGACTACATCGCCGTCCACCTCTTCCTCTGCTCCGACAACCGTGGTTGACATCGGCACCTTCTACCCCCACGCCGAATGGCGCTGCAACCGTCGTCGAGCCTTCGTCCACGACGTATCCCCGGGCCCGGCAAGCCTGGTGCGATGCCTCGTCAACATCGACTTCGTCCTTCTACGCATCGCCGTCATCTTCCTCGACCACTTCCTCTGCTCCGACAACCGTGGTTGACATCGGCACCTTCTACCCCCACGCCGACTGGCGCTGCAACCGTCGTCGAGCCTTCGTCCACGACGTGTCCCCGGGCCTGGCAAGCCTGGTGCGACGCCTCGTCAACATCGACTTCGTCCTTCTACGCATGCCCGGTGCTGGCAACACTGGCGCGTGCCTTCGTCCACGACGCGTCCACAGGCTTGGCAAACCCGGCGCGATGCCTCGTCCATACCGTCTTCTTCCCGGCGCACCACTACTTCAACACCACTGCGCCTATGTCTAACTTGGCGCCTCCTTGCGCCCCGCGGCTACACGGCGACTACCTCGACACCGGCTACCCCCACTCGACATCGACCTCGGCAATCCTCGCACGGCTACCTCGACGACGGCTACACCACCCTACGCTCTCGGCTAGGCACAAAGGGCTATCATCTCACCTTGAGCACTCATCAGCTTCCTCTAGGGTCCAAGCTCCAGCGCCGTGACACCGTCCACGACGTCAGCCCACTGGATTCTATTTCGGTTTCTCTCCAGTCTGACCGTCCGCGATGCTCCTGTTGTTCGCAACGCTACCGCTACGACTGCGCGGGGGGGGGGGGGGTGTTAGAGATATATTAGGTGTACGTATCTTTGGTAGTCTAGGATTTGTAATCCATCTCCTACTCTATCTCTACGAGGCTTCTTGCCCTCCAAGTTTGTACCCCAATATATACTCGCCCATGAGGCTCAATAATACATCCATCATATTCCGCCAATCTCATCCTTCTACAGGGGGGCTGTGGAGGAGGGCTATGGAGCAAGGAAATGGTCTTGGGATCTTTATAGAAGAGGGAGTGAGGTGGAGGGGCAAGATGGTCACCTCATGATAAGGCAACGAGGCCAAGGGGCAAGACCACCAAGGGGCAAGTCAAGGTTGGCCTTTGGAGTGAGGAAAGATCAATGGCATGGGTCAAGGGTCAAGGGCAAAAATGGCAAGTGTGGCTTTGGATCCCTACCATTTGACGGCATTGAGGTGTTCAAGGGACTTTTTGGTCATTTCCATTTGAGTGCACATGGTGTCCTATTCAAGTACACATGTAACATGGGCAAGGTTGGCCTTTGGGGGCAAGGGGAGGCAAGGGGAAAGCCAAATATTCAAAGACATGTGTGTGCCCATACCTTTCCATGTCACCACCTCTCTCCTCTCTTATCTTCATGCCTAAGGCTTCTAGAAGCAAGGTCAAGCATCCAAGGTGGAGTACTAGTTGTGTTCAACACAAGGGACAAGGTCTTACTTCGAATCTTGCAAGGGAAGGCAATGAAATATTCTGCCCAAAATCGTATCTGTTACTGTTCCGAAAAATTCACAAAATTCTCTGAGTGTTAGAAAACAGATCAAAAGTTCAAAAGGTTGAGTTTGTTTTCAGGGTTCAATTGCTTTCCAAAATTGGTTTTAAAAGTATGGATGTGTTAACCATGTTATATAATTTCAGAAACATCTTTTAAAAACAAATTTGAACTAGTTTAAAGCTATGAAAACAATGTGGAAAAAGGTATACTTTCTGTTTCTGTCTGTTTCTCAAAACTGCGTTATTCTGCCTTAATTTTATACCACAAAAACAACAAGAAAAAGATAGTTTCTATTTCTCCAAAAATAAAAATGATCTTATGGGTTTGTAGTAAATATATCAAGGATTAATTAAATGTCAAGAAATCATAAAATGACAATTTTTAGCTTAGTGAAAACAAAGGTAGAAAACAGGTACTTGGCTTTATTTTTAGGAATTGTTTTCTATAGGAAAGTTAAAGGAAAACTTTCATAGATCATTTTGGAAACTTGTTTTCTTGGATCCAACAAGGTTAAAAGTTTGTTTTAAGATGCAAACAAGAATGATCCAAGTCTTGGAATAAAAATCCACTCAAGTAATAATAAGAAAACATTAGGGAAAAATATCAGGAATATTTTTCAGAAACATATGGTGTTGGTTTTATAATGAAACAAAACTTATGTTGCAAATATGATTAAGATCATAAACATATGTTAGTCCAAACAATCATGTTGTTATAAAAATAATTTGTTGGCCCTAATATTAATCTTCTTGAGCACAGTCCAAGAATCCAAAAACTGGGGTGTGACATCATCCCTGGACTACAGGTCCATAGCAGTAGCTAGATGGTTGTTCTATCCTCTTTATGCCTCATGTTTAGATCTTGTGAGTTGTCTAACATGATCAAGATCATCTTCTTGTAATGCTACATGTTGTGATGTTGGCCGCGCCGGGGGGTGGTGTGGGTCCCCCGGGCCTCCATCGCCTTTGCCCTTTCTCCTATTTAATCCCTCCGAGACGTAAACCCTAAATATATTCCACTTCGTCCCGAAAAACACCCGAGGCCGCCGTCATCATCATCCCGAGATCAGGAGGGGAATTCATCACCGGAGGGTTCTACACCACCATTCCCTCCTCCGAAGTGATGCGTGAGTAGTTCATCCCTGGACTACGGGTCCATAGTAGTAGCTAGATGGTTGTTCTCTCCACTTTGTACTTCCTGTTTAGATCTCGTGAGCTGGCCTACATGATCGAGACCATCTTTATGTAATGCTACATGCTGTGTTTGCTAGGATCTAATGAATGTTGAATGCTATGTCTTATGACTAATAATCTATCATGTTATCTTCATGCTTATGTTATTTATGATCTTGCATGATCTCCGTTATTAGTAGATTCTCTGGCCAAGTAGATGCTAGTAACTCCAAGAGGGAGTATTTATGCTTGATAGTGGGTTCATGCCTCCTTTGCATCTGTGCACGAGTGACAGAAACGTGACGGATGGAGGATGTGTTGTTGCCATTAGGGAGAAAACACGGTGTTTACTTAATTTATATTGTTTACATTACACACTTTGCTTACTGCGATAATCTATTGCTTGCAACTTAATACCCAACGTTTGTTCAGATGATATTCGGAGGGTGGATTATTAGTCATAGATGCAGTTGGATGACGACCTATGTATTTTGTTGTAACGCCCGCATGAATCACATAGTAATATTTATGTCTTGCATATGCACTACGGTGCAGCCTTCATTTATGTCGATTGTCCAGCTGTAATTTGTTTACCACACATGTTATTTATCTTTCACGGAGAGACACCACTAGTGAACTGTGGACCCCGGTCCATTTTCTTATTCTGATAATACACACACTGCTTTCACGCTGCTTTCATACTGCTGCTACTACTTTCAAACTGTTTTCCTACTGTTTTCCACACCATACGTTCAACCTCTTTGTGTTCAGCAAAAACAGTGAGATTGACAACCTCACTCCTTTGTTGGGGCAAAGTGATTTGATTGGGTTGTGTAGGTTCCATGTTGCTTCTGAACCGGTAGCCCTGCCATCTCAGCTGCTTCAACCTTCTGAAGTTACTCCTTCCTCCTACTGGTCGATTAAATCTTGGTTTCTTACTGAGGTAAAAGTGCTGCTCTGGTCATCATACCTTCCTCTTGGGGTCTCCCAAGGAGTGCAAGATCTGCACCATCAAGCTAATTTCTGGCGCTGTTGTCGGGGAGGAAGAGAATTTCTGCAAGGGGAGTCTCTCACTTCCAATCTCTTTTCTTTGTTTTTGTTTTCCTTATTTTATTTTATTTTGTCTTGTTTGCTTCTCTTTATCAAATACACACAATAAATTGGTTCTTATTCTAGTTATTACTTTTGTTACCTCGTTGTTATTTTTCATCATGTTGTTCCCTAAGTTTACCCTGAAAGACCTTCCAGTTGGTAATGTTTCTATACTTGGAAAGTATACCATTCAAGAATTCTTTGATCATGTTAGTAAGCACGAGGATTTTGAGGAAAAATCCATAGTAGAACTTGCTCCAAATTATGAAACAACTGCAACTTCTTTAGTTCACATGTTAGAATCTAGGTTTGTTAATCTTGATCCCATACTGCTGCACATGCTCCTCAACTTGAATAATATTGAAGATATTGAAAAAAGAAACTTCATCTTAGAAACCATGCTTAAAGAATTGGGAGATGTTGCTAGAGAAGCTAGAAAAGTCTTTTATCGTTTCAATATGCTAGGCTCATGTGTAGATATTGTTGGCGCTCTTAAAAAACTGAATCTAATAATGAAAAGGAGGATAAAATACCAATTCCCTTAAAATTGGTAGCCCTGCATGAAGCCCAAGAAAAGAATTTTAATTGGATTGTTCCTGAGAATTTATTTGGTAAGAATAGTAAGTCTAGAAGTTCTAAGAGAGGAGCCTCTGAAGCTCACTTAGATAAAATACAATGCATTATTAAGGAATTGCAAAATCTTTATTTGGATGCTTCTTCACTTGAAAATACTTGATTCCACTTTTTTGGGCCTAGCTAAAAGGCGCTTCTTGGGAGATAACCGATGGTTTTATTTTTTACTTTGTTTTTCTCTATTTTCTTTGAGTAAAGGGGTTGTATACTTCTGTAGAAACTCCTTTGTATATTTATTTTCATTTTTTAGTTGTGGAAAGTAAAGTTTCTGACGAGAGTTGGAGTTGGTTTTTGGATTTCTGCGCAGGAAACAGATTTCTGATGTCCACCGTAAAAAATTGCATAATTCACAGAAAAATCATAATGACCTGAAATTTCTTGTTCTTATTCCTCAACTAATTCCGCAATTTTTTTGTTGTTTGATTTTTTTTATCTAAGCAACGTAAGTGCCTCTAAAAAATTCGTCTTTACAGACCGTTCTAGTTTTGACAGATTCTGAAATGTTTCTTGCATTTGCTCTTTTACGATGTCAAGTGGATTTCTTTGCTTCACGAAATATCAGTGGCTGTAGCTAATGTTTAAAAGTATCAATAGCACTTGTGCCCATACAGAACCCATGGATTTTTTAATGTTGCACTAACCCTCTAATGTGAATTACTCTTTGAGCGTGGTGTGAAGGAAGTTTTCAAGGGTCAAGAGAAGAGGGTGATATATGTGATCAAGAAGATGCAAGGTCAAATCTTGAGGATGCCACCGTGATTCATCCAAGCATATTTTAATAGGACTCAAGCATCTAAGCTTGGGGATTCCCAAGGCACCCCCTACTTCATCAACAATCAATCAGGTCACTTCTAGTGAAACTATATTTTTATTCTGTCACATCGTATGAAGTTTATTTGGAGCGTTTGTTTGTCTTTCTTTTGTTTTCTCTTGTTTTATTTTGTTTTCCTTGCTGAAATTATGTAGTTGGACCCTAGCATTCCTTGTTTGGGAGAGAGACACGCTCCGCTTTTTCATTTGAATACTTGTTATGCTCATATTCTAAGTTTTTCTTCTAGTTGCTGCAAAAATTGCTATTTAGCTCTCGTTTTCATTGCATCTCTTGTTCAGAGCTGTTAGTTTTAGTAGTGTTGTGTGAGTACTCTCATGTTTTCTTTCTGTAGCATTTAGAGAGTTTTTGTTAAAGCATGTTTTGTATGGTGCTTGTTGGGAAAAGAAACTCTTGCTTGAAGTAGAATTTATAACAGTGCAAGTAGAAGCTTGTATAGACCGTGGCTAGACTTTTGCGTATCATGCTAGATGTTGTTTTAATTCCAAAGCCTAGTGGTTATTTAGTAGCATTATTAGTCTCAAATAGCTCAGAGTGTTTAATGTGCCATTGAAAGAATCATGAGTTGTTCTTGTCATATTGAAGCATAAATTTGTGGTGTTCTCCTTTGAATGTTTTATTTGGCCGACTTGGAGCATGCTCAGACCATGTTTACGTCTATGAACCAGTCACTTATAGTCTCTATGATCATTTAGTTTTTGAAATTGTGGTACCACTTATGCTTTGATTAATGATGTTTATGTCGCTATGCATGATTATGGCCTTTATGCTCTCTTGATTTGTCGCTCCCAGTCTTTTGCTAGCCTCCACCTGTACTGAGTATGAGCTCTACTCGTGCATCCAACTCCAAAAAAATCAAAGTATGCCAAATGTGTCCACCATACCTACCTACATGTGGTATTTAACCGCCACTCCAAAGTAAATTGCTCATGTGTTACCTTTAAAACTTTCAAAATTACTCCTGTTTTGTGCTCCTGTTTTAGCTCATGAGGACGTAGATAGAGAATCTCTATCTCACTTGTTGATTGGACTTCACATCCTAGACTAGTGGCTTCATACGCTTATCCAATGATATAAGACCTGGCAGCGGGGTTCCCAGCCCCAAATTAATAACAACAAATTATCTTCACTATTTTTGCCCCTGATTTATCAGTCAAAGAATAATTGTGTAAACAAAAGAGAAAGAGGGATGACCTTCTACCCAGATGCGTCCTTCTATGGGAGCCTCTCTTGTGAAGTCTAGTTGGCTTGTGACGTACTGTATTTTCTGTTTACTATTTGTTGACATAAGCATACACCTCTCTTAAAAAATGTTTTCAATACCTCTATTTAATAAAATAAAAGCTCTAGCACATGAGTTGATAATTGCTTCCCTCTACAAAGGGCCTTTCTTTTACTTTTATGTTGAGTCTCCATGTTCTAACTTTATGCACATTTGAGAGAGCATAGTTAACATTCTGAGTTTTATGTGCATTTTTTCCAGAAACATTATTAATTAATTCATGATGTGTTATTGCTTGTTCTCTAATTATTTGTTCTAGTCTTCCTCATGAACTTTGAAGGTGTCCTGGCATTTATGTTTTTCCCCACTCTTAAGGACTAGCAAAATATCACTTTGCCATGTTTTCTCTATACTTGAAACAAACGTATATCTTTCGTTGCATTATTATTCATGATCTTTTATTTGTGTTACTTCTCATGATGCAAGGTGATTGCTATGATTTCTTGTTAAAGGTTTATTTGTCATGCTTGTGTTAAAGTTCTATGATCTCAGCTTACATATGCTTTTACATTATAGATGATCAAGTTTATGTTGGTAGCATGTCACCTGAGAAATTATGTGTTTTTATCGTTTTACCTGCTCGAGGACGAGTAGGAACTAAGCTTGGGGATGTTGATACGTCATAAACGTATCCTTAATTTGTGATGTTCCATGTTGTTTCCTACATGTTTGCTATACACTTTATGCGTTTTTATCGATTTTCCGGACTAACCTATTGACAAGATGCCACAAAGCGAGTTCCTTGTTTTCTGCTATTTTTAGTTTCAGAAAAGTTGTTCTGGAAATATTCTTGGAGTTGGAAAATTCGAAGTCCGGAAGTCCTAGAATTCCCGAAGTTTCCACAGAGTCCCGAAGAGGCCCGGAGGGGGGAGGCACACCATAAGGCGGCGCCCCCTGGCCGCGCCATGGGGTGGTGTGGGGCCCCAGGCCTCCACCGCCTTTGCCCTTTCGCCTATTTATACTCTCTCGATATGTCAACCCTAAAAATATACCACTTTGTCACGAGAAACACCCGATGCCGTCGTCATCGCCATCCCGAGATCGGGAGGGTTCTGGAGCTCTCCCCGGCACCCTGCCGGGAGGGGAATTCATCACCGGAGGGGTCTACATGACCATGCCCTCCTCCGAAGTGATGCGTGAGTAGTTCATCCCTGGACTACGGGTCCATAGCAGTAGCTACATGGTTGTTCTCTCCACTTTGTACCTCATGTTTAGATCTCGTGAGATGCCCTATATGATCGAGATCATCTTTATGTAATGCTACAAGTTGTGTTTGCTGGGATCTGATGAATGTTGAATGCCATGTCTTCTGATTATCAATCTATCATGTTATCTTCATGGTTATCTTATTTATGATCTTGCATGCTCTCCGTTATTAGTAGATGCTCCGGCCAAGTAGATGCTAGTAACTCCAAGAGGGAGTATTTATGCTCGATAGTGGGTTCATGCCTCCTTTGCATCTGTGCTCGAGTGACAGAAACGTGAAAGATGGAGGATGTGTTGTTTCCATTAGGGAGAAAACAACGGTGTTTACTTTGTTTACATTACACACTTTGCTTACTGCGATTATCTGCTGGTTGCATCTTAATACCCAACGTTTGTTCACCACACATGTAATTTATCTTTCACGAAGAGACACCACTAGTGAATTGTGGACCTCCGTCCATTTTCTCATTCTGATAATACACAAACTGCTTTCATACTGTTGCTACTGCTTTCATATTGTTTTCCTACTATTTTCTATACTATACGTTTAACCTATTTGTGTCCAGCAAAACCGGTGTGATTGAAAAACCTCACTGCTTCGTTGGGGCAAAGTGATTTAATTATGTTTTGTAGGTTCCACGTTGCTTCTGAACCGATAGTGCGCCCTGCCATCTCAGTTGCTTCAACCTTCTGAATTTACTAATTCCTCCTACTGGTCGATTAAAACTTGGTTTCTTACTGAGGGAAAACTATTGTTGTGCTTATCATACCTTCCTCTTGGGGTCTCCCAAGGAGTGCAAGATCTGCACCATCAATGTCTCTCCATAAAAGATAGCTAACAAGTGTGGTGAACAAATGACAGCTGGGCAATTGATAGATAATGAAACATGCATGACATGATGATTACTATGAGATTCATGCGGGCATTACAACAAGATACATAGACCATCATCCAACTGCATCTATGACTAATAATCCACCCTCCGAATATCATCCGAACAAACGTTGGGTATTAAGTTGCAAGCAACAAATAATCGCAGTAAGCAAAGTGTGTAATGTAAACAATGTAAACATCGTTGTTTTCTCCCTAATGGAAACAACACATCCTCCACCCGTCACGTTTCTGTCACTCGAGCACAGATGCAAAGGAGGCATGAACCCACTATCGAGCATAAATACTCCCTCTTGGAGTCACTAGTATCTACTTGGCTACAACATATACTAACAATGGAGAGCATGCAAGATCATAAATAACATACACATGAAGACAATATGATAGATTCATAATCAGGAGACATAGCATTCAATAATCATTGGATCCCAGCAAACACAACATGTAGCTTTACAATAAGATGATCTCGATCATGTAGTGCAGCTCACGAGATCTAAACACGGGGCATAAAGAGGAGAGAACAACCATCTAGCTACTGCTATGGACCCACGGTCCAGGGATGAACTACTCACGCATCACTCCGTAGGCGAGCATGGTGGTGTAGATCCCTTCGGTGATGATTTCCCCTCTCGGTAGGGTGTCGGGGAGAACTCCAGAACCCTCCCGATATCGGGTTGACGATGATGACGGCTGATACGTCATAAACATATCCTTAATTTCTGATGTTCCATGCTGTTTTCAAGCCATATGCTACATGTTTGCCTTACACTTTATGCCATTTTTATCGATTTCCTGGGACTAACCAATTGACAAGATGCCACAGAGCTAGTTCCTGTTTTCTGCTGTTTTTAGTTTCAGAAAAGTTGTCCTGGAAATATTCTCGGAATTGGACAATTAAAAAGCGAGAAGTCTTAGAAGTCCCGGGGGGGTCAAGGAAGTCCGAAGGAGACCCGGAGGGGGGCCCCGGATCCCCCACACCATGCCTGGGTGTGGGTGGGCCCCTGGCCGCGCCTAGGGGTGGTGTGGGGCCCTCGGGCGCCCACCGCTGATACGTCTCCAACGCATCTATAATTTCTGATATTCCATGATGATATTATGCCAATTGCTACATGTTTTCTCCCTTCTTTAAAGCATTTTTACACGTTTTCCGGGACTAACCTATTAACAAGCTGCCAAGTGCCAGTTCCCTGTTTTCTGTTGTTTTTTATTTCAGAAAAGTTATTCTGGAAATATTCTTGGAATTGGACCCCACAAATCCCGAAGTTCCTATTTTACCCGGAAGCATCCAGAAGACCGAAGAGGAGTCGAAAACGGGCACCAGAGGGCCCTCACCATAGCCAGGCGTGGGCCCCCCTTGGCCGCGCCTGGGGGTGGTGAGGCCACCCTGGTGGCCCACCGATGCCGCCCTTTCGCCTATTTATTCCCCTCCGAAGGAAAACCCTAGGCACCTGATCAAAAATTTCTGAAAAGTTCCACAGCTGCCCTCGTCGTCAACCCTAGATCAGGGGGTTCTGAAGCTGTCTCCCGGCACCCTGCCGGAGAGGATATCATCACCGGAGGCCTCTTCATCACCATGCCTGCCTCCAGAGTGATGCATGAGTAGTTTATCCTTGGACTACGGTTCCATAGCAGTAGCTAGATGGTTGTCTTCTCCTCCTATGCCTCACTGTTTAGATCTTGTGAGCTGCCTAACATGATCGAGATTGTTCTTATCTAATTTTATGTGCTCTGTTTGCTGGGATCCTATGAATATTGAACTTATGCCAAGTTGATTATAGTCTTTATTGCATATGTTATTTGTGATCTTGCATGCTTTCCGTTGCTAGTGGTTGCTCTAGCCAAGTAGTTGCTAGTGACTCCAAGAGGGAGTACTTATGCTCGATAGTTGGGTTCATGCTTCTTTTTCGCCTGTGCTCGAGTGACAGAAACGTGACGGGGGAGGATGTGTTGTTGCTACTAGGGAGAAAACAACGGTGTGAGTGCCCGCGTGCACAATCATTGCTTACATTACACACATTGCTTAATGCGATTATCTGTTGCTTGCAACTTAATAGCTAAGGGGTTTCAGATGATAACCTGAGGGTGGATTATTAGTCATAGATGAAGTTGGATTACGGTCTATGTATATTGTTGTAATGCCCGCACTAAATATCATAGTAGTCATCATGTCATGAATGTTCACTACGGTGCAACCTCTATTTGTCAATTGCCTAGTTGTAATTTGTTCACCCATCATGCTATTTTTAATGGAGAGACACCCCTAGTGAACCTATGAACCCCGGTCCATTTTCCTACACTGTTAAACAAACCACTACAATTCCCTGCTATCTTTACTTAGTGCAAGCATACACTATTTTCCACACTATACGTCTAATATTTGTTTTCAGCAAGACCGGTGAGATTGACAACCTCACTGTACCATTGGGACAAAGTATTTTGGTTGTGTTGTGTGCAGGTTCCGCGTTGTTGCTGACACCGATGAGGCGCCATCACCTCCGTCAGTGGCATCAACCTTCCGAAGATCCTCTTTCTCCTACTGGATTGATAACCTTGGTTCTTAACTGAGGGAAATTCTTACCGCTGCACTCATCACACCCTCCTCTTGGGGTTCCAAACACACCATCCATAGCAAAGGATATCTGGCGCCTCAAGGCACCATTGAGGTGAAGCAACAAGGAATTTCTGGTGTTGTTGCCGGGAAGAAAGAAGTCTTCTAGCAAGGGGAGTATCTCAATCTCAACCTCTTTATTTTGTTTGTTGTCTTGTTTTTATTTTTTGTCTTGTTTTGTTTCTTTATATGAAAAACACAAAAAAAAATAGTTTACTTCATACCTTTTATTTATTTGCTTGCTTTTATTTTGCTAAAATGAGTTCATGTGAGAATACTAAGTTGTGTGACTTCACTAGCACAAACAACAATGATTTTATGTGCACACCTATTGCTCCACCTGCTCCTACTGCTGCTTTCTATGAAATTAAACCTGCTTTATTAAATCTTGTTATGAAAGAGAAATTTTCTGGTGTTAGTACTGATGATGCTGCTGCTCACCTTAATAATTTTGTTGAACTATGTGAGATGCAAAAATATAAAGATGTGGATGGAGATTATTATTAAACTAAAATTATTTCCTTTCTCTTTGAGACGAAGAGCTAAAGAATGGTTGCTATCTTTGCCTAGAAATAGTATTGATTCATGGACTAAGTGTAAAGATGCTTTCATTGGAAAATATTATCCTCCTGCTAAGATTATATCCTTGAAAAGTGACATAATGAATTTTACAAAATTTGATAATGAACATGTTGCTAAAGCTTGGGAAAGAATGAAAACTATGGTGAAGAATTGTCCCACTCATGGACTCACTACTTGGATGATTATACAAACCTTTTATGCAGGAATGAATTTCTCCTCAAGGAACCTATTGGATTCAGCTGCTGGAGGTTCCTTTATGTCCATCTTTTTGGGAAATGCAACAAAGCTTCTTGATGATATGATGATAAATTATTCAGAGTGGCACACTGAGAGAGATCCATAAGGTAAGAAGGTAAATTCTGTTGAGGAAATCTCATCTTTGAGTGAAAGGCTTGATGCTATTATGTCTATGCTTGTTAATGGTAAAGCTCAAGTTGATCCAAATAATGTTCCTTTAGCCTCTTTGGTTGCTCAAGAAGAGCATGTTGATGTGAACTTTATTATAAATAATAATTTTAACAACAATGCTTATATCAATATTTTTGGTGGAAACAATTATAAGCCCTATCCTCCTAATAATGGTTATGGTAATTCTTATGCAATTCCTACAATAATAATAAAAGCTCTACCACTAATCTTGAAAACATGCTTAGAGAATTTATTAGCACACAAACTGCTTTTAATAAATTAATTGAGGAAAAGCTTGGTAAAATAGATGTCCTTGCCTCTAAAGTAGATAGCCTAGCTATTGATGTTGATTTTCTAATACTGAAGGTTTTGCCACATGATGTTAAAGAAATTAAAACTTTGAATGCCATCCAAGATCAAATTGATAATAATGTTAGGTTGATGGCTGAATTACGTGCTAGGTGGGAAAGAGAAGATGAATTGGCTAGAAAGAATAATATTGCTAGAGTTTGCACTATCACCACCACTAGTAAAACTGAAGCTCCAAGTGCTAGTAAACCTCCTACTATTAATGGTAAAGTAGTTGTTGTTAACAAAGTCTCCACCCCTTCGGTGAAACGTGCTAAATTGCCTCAAATTGCTGAAATTGCTTCTGATAAAAGTGCTGAATCTTTTAGAGATGTGGGAGATAATGGTCCCATTACTTTTGATGATAATAATTTTGATTTTGCCTCTGAATTATCAGTCAAAGCATAATTGTGTAAACAAAAGAAAAAGAGGGATGACCTTCTACACCAGTTGCGTCCTTCATATGGGATCCGCTCTTGTGAAATCTAGTTGGCTTCTGACGTACTATATTGTCTAAATACCATTCATTGACATTAGCATACATCTCCCAAAATATAGACACTCCTCCATGGTATGTCATTGTTGGCAGACACCCGAGGATTTGGTTAGCCATGGTTTGTGTAAGATGGATGGGAGGAGTGTCAAACTTTTAATACCTTTGATTAATAAAATAAAATCTCTAGTACATGAGTGATCCGTGCTTCCCTCTGCGAAGGGCCTTTCTTTTACTTTTATTGTAACACCTGGGGTGTTACCCTAATAGGAAGTTGTTTGTTTTCTTATGCTTGCATCACATGCATCACATGATCATTGCATTCTGTTTTCAACACAAACTCAAATTCAAAAACAATTAAAACTTTCACACCTTGCTCAAAATTTCCAATTTCAAAATTGCAAACTAAACCACTCCATTGTTTGTCAATGGTTGAATTTGTTTTAATCAGATTGCTTGTAGAATTTTTTTTCCCTTTTGTTAAAACCCTAATGGCAAATTCAAAAATTCAAAAGCAAATCAATCCTACTTATCATATTTCAATATGGGTTTAAAAAAAATTAAAATTTTGCAAACAAATTAAATTAAATAATGCTTGCAAAATTTCTTGAGCTTATTAAATAAAATTTGTTTATTTCCACAATTCCCAAAATCAAACCTTATTTGAAATTCAACTAACCATTTAAAAATCAAACTAATATTCCCAATTTTGGAAATCAAAAACAACCTTGCTTTCACTCATTGTTTTGCAACTTAATAAAATTTAATTATGAAAATCAAAACTCCAAACTCTATTGGGAGAATTCAACTAAAAACTTTAATTCAAATTGAAATTACAAACTTGCGAAATAATGTTAATATTGTTTTAATTTTCTGTTTTGAAAATTAACACACATAATCCATAAAAAGAAAAACCCTATTCCTTTTCTATCCCTCTATTCCTCTTTTAACCTTTACAAAAAAAAAGAAGGGAAAAGAAATCCAAAGGAGAGGGAAGCAGCCCACCCCATCCTCTTTCCCCCCCAAGCCCATTTCTTTTTTTCTTCTGGCCCATACCCTTCTGTTGTCGTCTTCCTCCCCCCCTGTACGACTCCATCTCCTCCCTCTGATCAACCTCCACCCGATGCTTGCTGTACTTGCTCCACCTCTCCATAAAATCCACCACCCTACCCTCTGCCTCACCTAAACCCTAGACCTCTAGCCCCAGCCGCCGCCAATTCCCCTCTCTCTCCCTCCTCATCCAACTGCCCCCTGCTCCTCTGTATTTTTCTCCATCATCACCGGTACGGCTAGTCGCTGTTGGACCTCCACGGGGACGCCACGGCCACCACGAGGCTCCTCTGTTCCTGGGAATGGGTTCCCCACGCTCCCACCTTCGTCGTCGCGGGAGATTGGCGCCGGAGCCGCGCTAGGGAGGGGCTGCGCTTCCACGTTCTCCGGCGAGCCCCCCTGCCGCTGCCACTTTTTTTCGCCTCCAGCAGAACAGCTCGTCGTCGCCGCTCCTCCTTCCACGACGCCACCTCGTGGTGAGAGCTCCTTCCCGGCCTAGGCCCACTCCTCCCTCTGCTCTGTGATGTATGGACGCACACCAGCGCCTCGCCGTCGCTCGGTTCTGGTCGCCGTCGCTCGGATTGCTGAACCTGACGAGGTGTTCGAGCCGTGTGCGAAATTCAGTTAAACACCAGGAACCACACCTCTTCTTTCGTCAGACAGCTGAACCAACACGACCGTGACAGTAGCGTAGTGGTTCCGTTCTCTTCCGCGTAGCGCAGCGACCGGGATCGAGTCCCCGCGGGCGCGATAAGCCACCCCTTTTTGTGAATTAATCAGCGCCACCCCCCAGGGCCCGCCCGTCATACACCGCGGTGCCCTGTCACCTTCCACCGCGCTCCACTGTGGCGCCACCCTGGCGTGGCCCCACTGGTCAGCCAGTGTGGGTAGCCCAGCCACGGTGCAAAGGGTTTAATCCCCTGTTTTCTTTTTTCCAGAAATGCTTAATAACCCTCAAAATTCAACTGGCTATAATTTCTAATTCATAAATCCAAATAATACAAACTTTATATGTATTCCACTCCAAATTTTCTGTACTTTCTAAATATGCAATTTGTTTTCGGTTTTGCACATTTCAAATTGTTTCAAATTTCAAATTCAAACCAATCCTCTTAATTTTGGTTAATTCCATAAGTAATTAATACTTAATTCAATTAACCCAAATAAAATATGTTTTTTAGTCCAAATTCAATGAACTTTCTGTTTATCAACTTTGTTTTGCATTTTGGGCAATTAAAATTAATGTTAATTAATAATTCTTAAAAATGACAAATTAAATGGCATAATTAATAACTTGCAAATGGTTGCTCCAAATTAAATACTCAAAACATGAATTTCATCCAAAATCACATGCCACACTTGAATATCCACTTTGTTTTCTGGTTTGCAACAATTAATTTGAATAATTGTTTCATCTCTTATTTAATGCAATTAAATTGGTAACATGCTTAATTAAATCATTTGAAATTGTTTTCCCAACCAATAAAATATGTCTCCCATGATATTTTAACCCACCTTTTCAAATATAAATTTTGTTTCATGATTTGAATAATTAAAATTGCTTGAATAATTCAAACCTTGTTTAAATCATTTAAAATTGCTAAAATCATAACTTGCTCAATTTAAATTATTTTTGAACTTGTAAAATATGTTTTCAAACCAGAAAAACATAACCTTTTCAAATATGAATTTGAATTTATGTTTTGAACAAATAAAATCCAAATAATATTCACACTTGAATTAAGTTCAATTAAAACTTGTTTAATCTTGTTTAATTCATAATTAAATCATTGTAATTCCTTTTCCAATATTTGAAACATGTAATCCAACTAAAATTTTGTATTCTTTTCAAATATGAATTTTGTTATTTATTTTGACCAATTTAACTTGGTGAAAACCACAACTATTTGTGTAATTCCTTTAAGTAACCCAAAACTTCCAAAACTTAATAAGTGAAATTCAAAATGGGTAAACCTTATTTCCAATTGGTTCTATTGTTGTTATTTTTCTGTTTTCATCATCCATGCATCATACTAATCCACCTTCACCTGTTGATTAGTTGGAAAACAAATAATCTAACCAAAATTCATGGGCTTTCCATATGTAATCCAATTTGCATATGGGTCCATTTAAATCTGTTTATCTTGTCAACTAGTTTATTTCTATGCATCCTTAAACTTGTCATGCATCCATATTTTGATCATGCTGGATCTTTTTGCCGTAGTAGTAATTGTTGCAACCGGTGTTTGTTCGAGGTTCGTTGCTTCTTCCCGGATAGGACGTTGAGATGACGTGAGCAACGACAAGTGTTGTGGATGTACCTCTACTTGCTGGATCTCAGGCAAGTATACTCACTTGCTGCCAAATGGCTGCCTTTCATCACTTGTTACCGATTCTTTCCGTTGTTCTTATTCTAGCCTGTTGATACGATGCTTGTGTCTCGATCCTATTATATGTTACCTTGCAGCCATGATATAGCCTTTATCCTTCCACTTCCTATTAACTGTTGTTTGTTTACCTTGTTGGCCCTCGTGTCGTAGTTGCATGCTTAGTGTTGTTTGCGCTCAAGTCTTGTTGTTCCTTTCATATCACCTGTTTAGTTTGATAGTGGGTTTCAATTCAATCAACAACATGTTAATGTTTTGGGTAATAATAATTTGATGATAAGGCACCGGCAGGAGGCCCGGCGTGGTTTTGAAGCCTGCTAGTGTCGAACCTAATTAGGAAAAGGGTCTTGTCTACTGATCCATGATGAGCGCACTAACCGCATGTGGGAAGCGAATATGGGCGCCCCCCTCAACTTGATTCGATTCGCATCTCGTCCAAATCGCCACACTTAGTTCGGGCTTTCCGTTTGATGCACGCATATGCAGGTACGAACCCTTGGCGCCAGGGTGGAACTTTTGTAGTCGGCATTTAGGGCGGCGTGGTCTTCCAGTGCTATGAGGGTCCCCTTTTCTTCGTGGGGCTCGATTAGCCGCGCACGCACAGCACGTGGTGCTTTGAGCTTGATGCGAAGAAGAGTTGGGTTGTGTTGAGTACCTCGCTTGGTGGGTTGATCCCCCGTCTGGCGGGTTATTCTTACGTGTACGGCCAAATTGGTGCACCCCTGCAGGGTTAAATCTTCTCGAGAAGCCGTGTTTTCCGCGGTTATGGTTGACTTGGTGAAAGTACTGGCTAACAAGTACTCAGAACAACTTACACCTAACTAATGGTACTTGACTAGTAATAGTCTTATTGACACAATAACCTGATCCATCCTTAATCCCACAGTGTGAGTTATCCTTGGGTTGCTTCCTTAGTAGGGGGTGACATTGGATTGGTTTGTTTGGTGAGTAGTTGTAGTTGGTTACGATACGCTATCTTATCCCCCTCTTTTAGCCGGATGTCGTAGTGATTTCCTCTGTAGTTAGTTAGTGCAGACCGATGCCGCTTATTTGCAATAACCCCTTCCTTTCCGTTGATCCCAAAGTATTTGTATCTTGTGAAGACTGGCTACGCCGGTATCTTGTGAGTATGGTTTATCCACTTGCCAGTACTTAACCGTACTGACCCACGAATCTTTTTTCGTGGCTGCATATTCAACATTGCAGTCAACAGGTTTGAAGTCTGACGACGTTAGCTTGGGAATCCCTCCGGCTTGGCCTGGGCAGGGATTGGACGCTCTCGGTTATCTTCAGGACTCTTAGTCCAATTTGTATCTTGTCCGTAGACGGACGATATGTTGTTTCTTCCGCTGTTATTTGGATCTTTGTATTGTATCAGTTGTATCCCTGACTCGTTTGAGTCATCTTGTATATCTCTTTTCTGTTGTTGTTGTGGACTATTCGTGAACTGTTGTAATGTTATCACAAGTGGCAACCTGGAATCGGTTATTATGCGGATTTGGCGGAAATGCTGAAATCTGCATAGTGCCCGATCTCGGGGCGTCACAAATGGTATCAGAGCCTTGGTTCCGATTCCCGAGATTGTTTCGATACGAATGGTTATCGAAGCAACGGGTCCGCAAAGCCTGTAGGATAACCTAGCTAACGGTCGTTGTTTCTAGAATGTCAAAAACTATTTCTGCTAAACTATTTTGGAAAAACATCTCAATAGGATTCTTGTTTTCTCCTTATCCCTATTCTATTTCCCCTCCCATCTTATTTGTTTTGGAGTCTCCTCTCTTGTCTATTCCTTCTAAGTGTTAGGATCCTACGTGTGTGGACGTTTCTGAGCCTTTAACCTAATAGGTTCGATCACCGGAAGATTCCTGGTGGAAGAACATTGCCATCCCTCCGAGCGAGAATCCCTTGTTAGTGGTGTCGAGGAGATCAACTGGAAGCACGAAGAATTGATAGTCGAACTTCTTTCCCCTCCCGGGTTAGCAGGTGGATTGCGAGGGCGCAATCCCTTGTTAGTGGTGTCGTCTGTAACACCTGGGGTGTTACCCTAATAGGAAGTTGTTTGTTTTCTTATGCTTGCATCACATGCATCACATGATCATTGCATTCTGTTTTCAACACAAACTCAAATTCAAAAACAATTAAAACTTTCACACCTTGCTCAAAATTTCCAATTTCAAAATTACAAACTAAACCACTCCATTGTTTGTCAATGGTTGAATTTGTTTTAATCAGGTTGCTTGTTGAATTTTTTTTCCCTTTTGTTAAAACCCTAATGGCAAATTCAAAAATTCAAAAGCAAATCAATCCTACTTATCATATTTCAATATGGGTTTAAAAAAAAATTAAAATTTTGCAAACAAATTAAATTAAATAATGCTTGCAAAATTTCTTGAGCTTATTAAATAAAATTTGTTTATTTCCACAATTCCCAAAATCAAACCTTATTTGAAATTCAACTAACCATTTAAAAATCAAACTAATATTCCCAATTTTGGAAATCAAAAACAACCTTGCTTTCACTCATTGTTTTGCAACTTAATAAAATTTAATTATGAAAATCAAAACCCCAAACTCTATTGGGAGAATTCAACTAAAAACTTTAATTCAAATTAAAAATACAAACTTGTGAAATAATGTTAACATTGTTTTAATTTTCTGTTTTGAAAATTAATACACATAATCCATAAAAAGAAAAACCCTATTCCTTTTCTATCCCTCTATTCCTCTTTTAACCTTTACAAAAAAAAAGGGAAAAGAAATCCAAAGGAGAGGGAAGCAGCCCACCCCATCCTCTTTCCCCCCAAGCCCATTTCTTTTTTTCTTCTGGCCCATACCCTTCTGTTGTCGTCTTCCTCCCCCTGTACGACTCCATCTCCTCCCTCTGATCAACCTCCACCTCCACCCGATGCTTGCCGTACTTGCTCCACCTCTCCATAAAATCCACCACCCTACCCTCTGCCTCACCTAAACCCTAGACCTCTAGCCCCAGCCGCCGCCAATTCCCCTCTCTCTCCCTCCTCATCCAACTGCCCCCTGCTCCTCTGTATTTTTCTCCATCATCACCGGTACGGCTGGTCGCTGCTGGACCTCCACGGGGACGCCACGGCCACCGCGAGGCTCCTCTGTTCCTGGGAATGAGTTCCCCACGCTCCCACCTTCGTCGTCGCGGGAGATCGGCGCCGGAGCCGCGCTAGGGAGGGGCTGCGCTTCCACGTTCTCAGGCGAGCCCCCCTGCCGCTGCCACTTTTTTTCGCCTCCAGCAGAACAGCTCGTCGTCGCCGCTCCTCCTTCCACGACGCCACCTCGTGGTGAGCGCTCCTTCCCGGCCTAGGCCCAGTCCTCCCTCTGCTCTGTGATGTATGGCCGCACACCAGCGCCTCGCCGTCGCTTGGTTCTGGTCACCGTCGCTCGGATTGCTGAACCTGACGAGGTGTTCGAGCCGTGTGCGAAATTCAGTTAAACACCGGGAACCACACCTCTTCTTTCGTCAGACAGCTGAACCAACACGACCGTGACAGTAGCGTAGTGGTTCCGTTCTCTTCCGCGTAGCGCAGCGACCGGGATCGAGTCCCCGCGGGCGCGATAAGCCACCCCTTTTTGTGAATTAATCAGCGCCACCCCCCAGGGCCCACCCGTCATACACCGCGGTGCCCTGTCACCTTCCACCGCGCTCCACTGTGGCGCCACCCTGGCGTGGCCCCACTGGTCAGCCAGTGTGGGTAGCCCAGCCACGGTGCAAAGGGTTTAATCCCCTGTTTTCTTTTTTCCAGAAATGCTTAATAACCATCAAAAATCAACTGGCTATAATTTCTAATTCATAAATCCAAATAATACAAACTTTATATGTATTCCACTCCAAATTTTCTGTACTTTCTAAATATGCAATTTGTTTTCTGTTTTGCACATTTCAAATTGTTTCAAATTTCAAATTCAAACCAATCCTCTTAATTTTGGTTAATTCCATAAGTAATTAATACTTAATTCAATTAACCCAAATAAAATATGTTTTTCAGTCCAAATTCAATGAAATTTCTGTTTATCAACTTTGTTTTGCATTTTGGGCAATTAAAATTAATGTTAATTAATAATTCTTAAAAATGACAAATTAAATGGCATAATTAATAACTTGCAAATGGTTGCTCCAAATTAAATACTCAAAACATGAATTTCATCCAAAATCACATGCCACACTTGAATATCCACTTTGTTTTCTGGTTTGCAACAATTAATTTGAATAATTGTTTCATCTCTTATTTAATGCAATTAAATTGGTAACATGCTTAATTAAATCATTTGAAATTGTTTTCCCAACCAATAAAATATGTCTCCCATGCTATTTTAACCCACCTTTTCAAATATAAATTTCGTTTCATGATTTGAATAATTAAAATTGCTTGAATAATTCAAACCTTGTTTAAATCATTTAAAATTGCTAAAATCATAACTTGCTCAATTTAAATTATTTTTGAACTTGTAAAATATGTTTTCAAACCAGAAAAACATAACCTTTTCAAATATGAATTTGAATTTATGTTTTGAACAAATAAAATCCAAATAATATTCACACTTGAATTAAATTCAATTAAAACTTGTTTAATATTGTTTAATTCATAATTAAATCATTGTAATTCCTTTTCCAATATTTGAAACATGTAATCCAACTAAAATTTTGTATTCTTTTCAAATATGAATTTTGTTATTTATTTTGCACAAATTAACTTGGTGAAAACCACAACTATTTGTGTAATTCCTTTAAGTAACCCAAAACTTCCAAAACTTAATAAGTGAAATTCAAAATGGGTAAACCTCATTTCCAATTGGTTCTATTGTTGTTATTTTTCTGTTTTCATCATCCATGCATCATACTAATCCACCTTCACCTGTTGATTAGTTGGAAAACAAATAATCTAACCAAAATTCATGGGCTTTCCATATGTAATCCAATTTGCATATGGGTCCATTTAAATCTGTTTATCTTGTCAACTAGTTTATTTCTATGCATCCTTAAACTTGTCATGCATCCATATTTTGATCATGCTGGATCTTTTTGCCGTAGTAGTAATTGTTGCATCCGGTGTTTGTTCGAGGTTCGTTGCTTCTTCCCGGATAGGACGTTGAGATGACGTGAGCAACGACAAGTGCTGTGGATGTACCTCTACTTGCTGGATCTCAGGCAAGTATACTCACTTGCTGCCAAATGGCTGCCTTTCATCACTTGTTACCGATTCTTTCCGTTGTTCTTATTCTAGCATGTTGATACGATGCTTGTGTCTCGATCCTATTATATGTTACCTTGCAGCCATGATATAGCCTTTATCCTTCCACTTCCTATTAACTGTTGTTTGTTTACCTTGTTGGCCCTCGTGTCGTAGTTGCATGCTTTGTGTTTGCGCTCAAGTCTTGTTGTTCCTTTCATATCACCTGTTTAGTTTGATAGTGGGTTTCAATTCAATCAACAACATGTTAATGTTTTGGGTAATAATAATTTGATGATAAGGCACCGGCAGGAGGCCCGGCGTGGTTTTGAAGCCTGCTAGTGTCGAACCTAATTAGGAAAAGGGTCTTGTCTACTGATCCATGATGAGCGCACTAACCGCATGTGGGAAGCGAGTATGGGCACCCCCCTCAACTTGATTCGATTCGCATCTCGTCCAAATCGCCACACTTAATTCGGGTTTTCCATTTGATGCACGCATATGCAGGTACGAACCCTTGGCGCCAGGGTGGAACTTTTGTAGTCGGCATTTAGGGCGGCGTGGTCTTCCAGTGCTATGAGGGTCCCCTTTTCTTCGTGGGGCTCGATTAGCCGCGCACGCACAACACGTGGTGCTTTGGGCTTGATGCGAAGAAGAGTTGGGTTGTGTTGAGTACCTCGCTTGGTGGGTTGATCCCCCGTCTGGCGGGTTATTCTTACGTGTACGGCCAAATTGGTGCAGCCCTGCAGGGTTAAATCTTCTCGAGAAGCCGTGTTTTCCGCGGTTATGGTTGACTTGGTGAAAGTACTGGCTAACAAGTACTCAGAACAACTTACACCTAACTAATGGTACTTGACTAGTAATAGTCTTATTGACACAATAACCTGATCCATCCTTAATCCCACTGTCGGGGGGTTACCCCCGAGTAGGGTAAAGGCAAGTGGTAAAGGCAACAGTCAGAAGAGAAGTTTGGTCGAGTAGCCGCCTACCCGGTACTCGCTACCCGGTCGAATGCTACTCGGTCTTACGAAAAGATGACCAGAAGGAGATATTAAGAGAGTTATGTCCGTTCGAATAGAAGAGCTGGTCCGAGTAAGATTGGCGGGAATCTACTCGGGCCAGAAGTCAAAGGAGCCGTTCTGACACAGGATCCCGCGTATCCTGGGTCCGTACTTGGCACTATTCAAACTACTGTTCATCTGGGACCGGCCTGCCTGACAGTGACAGTGTGGAAGCAGGCGGTCGGAGGATAAGGGGGCCCTACTCTGTGTTTGGCACAGTGATACCAGACTGTCCCCTTGGTTTTGCCCAACGACTTTCCGGATGCAGCCAAGATTAGGAACCAAAGCTGTCAGCGGGAACTCGGAAGAAGGACGATGTGCACACTATGTCGACACTTGTCCGTGTTTGGACGTTTCCGGCTGGGCACCACGTATATAAGGTGCCCCGCCCTCCTGCGTGAGATCGAACACATCGTGACCTAGATCGCATGCTGGGACACAAGGAAACCCTAGATTCTTGACCTAGTTCATCACGTAGAGAGAAGAGTGGCTACTCGGTAGCAAGAACATTGTACTGTGGCTACTCGGTGAGACACCAGAATACATAGAGAAAGGCGGGAGTAGGGGATTTACCTCCTCACGAGGGCCCTGAACCTGGGTAGATCGTGTTGTTTGCAGTGCTTAGTTCTTACCTCACGCTGCTACTCGTCGCGTGATCCCTCCCCGAGCACCTCCAGCGTCCATCGTTCCCACATCTTTAGCCATCCTATGGCATCTGCCGTGACACCACCACGACAGTTGGCGCCCACCGTGGGGGCAACCAGCGGCGCTGGCTGGAGTTTCTGTTCGGACGGGATCTTCTTCAGCGGAGCGCGTAGTCTGTGGCCTTGTCCACAGATTCGGCTCCTTCGACTTCGTCACCGACAACGACGGCGATTTCGGCGGCAGGGCCATGCCGGAGGGCGGCTCGGTGATCTCCTTTGGCTCTCACCTCGTCTACATCGCCATCGTCGCCAACCGCGCGTACCCCGAGCTGGTGCATGACGCGGAGGATCCTCCTGCGGTGATCGCTGCTCGCGGAAGGCCTGCGTGCCGTTCTGCGAACTGCGCTGAGGTGATGGTGACCGGCTTGGCGGCAAACGCTGGCGCGGCTGCTACTGGCGCCGTGGCCGTCGTCGAGGATCTTGCTACCACGAGCGTTGGTGGCAGGACTCACAGGCCTTACGAGAAGGAGTGCAACTTGCCGCCTTCCACGACTCCGACTATTCCCGCGTCGGCTGGGCGACTTGGCATGCCGACTCCCACCGACATCGAGCTTCTAGCCATGAAGGAGCAGCTCGAGCGGCAACGCCAGGAGCTGCTTGCCGAGCAGGCGGAGTTGGATAAGGTGAGGTTGGAGTTGAGTCTAGATCAGCTCGAGTACAACAAGGCTCACGGCTTCACGCCAGTCACTAGGAGGGCTAGCAGAGTAGGCGCCACGCGGCGCAACCTTGGCGCCGAGATGGCGACAGTGGTAGAGGTTCCTGCTCAGTCCGCCACCGCAAACACTTCCACTAGGCCTAGGTATAGCACACCTGCCAAGACACTTAGAGCTGCAGAGGCTGTAGCTGCCGAGTTGCCTCGTCTCGACGGCGACGCGCGTGTTAGGCAGCAGGAAAGGCTCAACGAGTTGGTGTTGGAGGCTGCTAGGCAGAATGAGGAGTTCCGGAAGGCCAACCCGGGTGCTGGGGCCTCGCAGGTGGTGCACTCGCACGCGGCTAGATCTAACGATCAGGCCTCGTCTCCGCATCCCAGCCGCGAGAAGAGCCGCAGCGGACGTTCAGCCAGAGATAGGCAAATGCAGGTGTATGAACCGGCTGCTGCCGCGAGACAGCTTGCTGTGCCGCAGCAGCCCGGGCAGGAACACAACGCTGCAAGAGCAGGCTCTCAAGCCCATCAAGCTCAAAGCCAGGACCGAGATGGAGCGCGCCCAGGTCCTCCTCAGCGTCCCGCTGCTCCGCCTACTCGACAGAGGCAGCAGCCGCGCGCAGTGGCGCCAGTCGCCAACCCGGTGGAGCAGCCTGCAGCTGTGCAGGTGGACAGATATGATGATGGCTACTCGGCCATGGAGATGGCTGGCTATGATGTCCATGATCGTGTTGGCGAGCGCATGCTGGCGCCTGGAGATGCGAGGCATCAGCTGGATCGGATCAGCTTGTCGGCGCGGCTGGAGAACACGGGTCCTCCGGGCCCCGAGTGCTTTGGCCCGCGCATCATGAACGAGCCGTCCGTGAAGAACTTTCAGCTCGCAAGGGACACCAAGAGCTACAATGGCAGCACCAAGCCGGAAGACTGGCTTAATGATTATGTCACCGCGGTTCATGTCGCAAACGGCAACCGGAGATGGGCGGTGCGCTATGTCCCGCAGATGCTAGAGGGTCCAGCTCGCACTTGGCTCAACAACTTGCCCAAGAACAGCATCAATTGCTGGCTGGATTTCTCGGATGCCTTCATCAGCAACTTCACGAGCACATACAAGAGGCCGAATAGGCCACAGCAGCTATCCGCTTGCAGGCAGCGAGAAGACGAGACAGACCGCGAGTACCTTACTCGGTTGAGCACATTGAGGAACACCTGCGAGGGTGTGAATGAAGCTCAGGCCATCACTTGGTTTGCGCAGGGATGCAGGCATGGCAGCATGTTGTGGCAGAGATTGCAGAGGGAGATGCCAAACACTCTGGCGGAGACCATCAAGATTGCGGATCAGTACGCACTCGGTGATCCTACTCAGCCCCTGATGGACTCCTCTGAGCCGAGAAGAAACTTCAGCAACAGCAAGCGCAACGAGTTCCGCAACAAGCGCAGGGGTGACCGAATAGATACTCGGTACGACCCTGAGGAGGTGAATGCAGTGACTGTTGGAGCTGGTGGTAGCCAAAGGCAGAAACCTGCTGGAGCTTACGGGCAGAACCAGAACCAGGGCCAAGGCAACAAGAAACCATTTCGCACTTCTCAGTCGGGTAGCGGAAACTCCGAGCAGCCGAAGAAGTTTGTCTTTGATGACATGAAGGATGGCCCGTGCAGTTTTCACACTCATCATCCCTCAAGGCATGCAAACCACACTACTCGACAGTGCGAGTGGTGGGATGTGATCAAGAATGATGGCTTGCCTCCTCCTCCTCCTCTGCCAGCGGCCAATGCCAATGTGCAGCCTACCCGCGCACCCGCAGCTCGGCCGCCAGTGTTCCCGAGAAGAGAGAATGTGAACCAAGTGGCTTTAGGAGCGAACCGTCACTTCAACAATGAGGGCTATCGCAACAACAACAACAACTACAACCGCAACAACAACAGAGGCAACAACAACAACTACCAGGGCAACAACAACAACGGCAACAATGGGGGCGGAGGCTCCAACCAGTACCAAGAGCACCACGAGAGCTACATGATCTTCACCTCTGAGCCAGTTGACAAGCAGTCACAGCACAGGCGCGCCATGGAGGTCAATGCAGTGATTCCTGCTGTCCCTCACTACATGTATTGGTGTGACCAGGAGATCAGGTGGTCCCGGGTAGATCATCCCAAGGTGATGCCCAATCCGGGTAGCTACGCCTTGGTGCTGGATCCTACCTTCCTGGGTCCCGAGAAGAATGTGAGGTTCAGCAATGTGCTAATCGACAACGGCAGCAGCATCAACATCGTGTACAAAGACACACTCGAGAAGCTTGGCCTGGCCGAGAACATGATGCTGCCCAGCAAGACCACCTTCCATGGTATTGTGCCCAGGATCTCGTGCAACCCGATTGGCCGAGTGTGGATAGATGTGCTATTCGGCACCAGGGAAAACTGCCGCACAGAGCGCCTGCAGTTCGAGGTGGTTGATCATCAGAGTCCTTACCATGCTCTACTCGGCAGGCCTGCTCTGAGCAAGTTCATGGCCTCCACTCATGTTGCATATCTGAAGATGAAGATCCCTGGCCCCAATGGCATAATTACTATCTCGGGTGATTACAAGAAGTCCATGGTTCCCAGTTGGCGGAGTCAATGGTGATTGCTGCCGAGAAGAAGAAGATGTATGAGGTGGTGGCTATGGCGCAATCCGCGCAAGCTGGCGCGCAAGGCGTGCCGGGTACTCAACACGGGACCGCATTCCAGGCATCTCAGGAGACCAAGAAGGTCCAGATCGACCCCGAGTTCCCCGACCGCGTAGCCATCATTGGCTCCGGGTTGGCGGAGAAATAGGAAAGCGAGCTCATCCACTTACTCCGTGAGAATCGGGATGTATTCGCCTGGTCCAATGAAGATCTACCAGGAGTCCCGAGGGAGTTGGTTGAGCACTCATTACATGTGCGTCCTGACGCCAAGCCAGTGAAGCAGGCTATGCGCCGCTTCGGAGATGAGAGAAGGAAGGCCATTGGGGATCAAATCACCAAGCTGCTGATAAGCAATTTCATCATGGAGGTGCTGCATCCGGATTGGTTAGCCAACCCGGTCATGGTCGAGAAGAAGAAGGAGGATCCCAAGGCTGCCACTGCATGGCGCATGTGTGTCGACTACACCGACTTGAACAAGGCATGCCCCAAGGATCCCTTCCCGCTACCTCGCATTGATCAGGTGATCGATTCCACTGCTGGTTGTGAACTGTTGTCTTTCATAGATGCCTACTCTGGTTTCCACCAGATTGCACTCAATCCTGCTGATCAAATAAAGACTGCTTTCATTACCCCGTACGGGGCTTATTGCTATCGTGTCATGTGTTTTGGCTTGAGGAATGCGGGTGCAACCTATCAGAGATGCATGCAGAAATGCTTGCACGACCAGCTCGGCAAGAATGTGCAGGTGTACGTAGATGACATTGTCATCAAAACGAATAAAACACATACTCTGCTTGTCGACCTGGAGGAAACCTTTGCTAACCTACGCAAGTACAAAATGAAGTTGAATCCGAGTAAATGCACCTTTGGTGTCCCGGCTGGCAAGCTACTCGGCTTCCTGGTATCTAGTCGGGGCATTGAAGCCAATCCTTCAAAGATAAGAGCTATTGAGAGCATGTCTTTGCCGAGATCCCTGAAAGATGTGCAGAAATTCACTGGTTGCTTAGCATCTCTGAGCCGTTTCCTGGGCCGAATGGGCGAGAAGGCCCTGCCTCTGTACCAATTGATGAAGAAAAGTGACAAGTTTGTCTGGACTCCGCAAGCGGATGTGGCATTCAACGAGCTGAAAGCAATGCTGGCTAGCGCTCCCATCTTGGCTAGTACGCTACCCAAGGAGCCAATGCTGCTGTACATTGCTGCGACTAACCGGGTAGTCAGTGTGGTGATTGTGGTGGAACGAGAAGAAGAAGGAAAGAGTGTGCAGCGCCCAGTGTATTATCCCAGTGAAGTGCTGTCCAGTTCCAAGCAGAACTACCCGCACTACCAGAAGATGACCTACAGCGTGTATCTGGGCGCCAAGAAGCTAAAGCATTACTTCCAAGAGCATCCAATCACGGTTGTGAGCTCTGCTCCCATCTCGGATATCATGGGCAACAAGGAGGCGAGTGGCAGAGTAGCCAAGTGGGCAATCGAGCTGGCCGCGTATGCACCCGCGTATGCGAGAAGAGAAGCCATCAAGTCTCAGATTCTGGCAGAATTCTTGGTGGATTGGGCCGAGGTGCAGTATGAACCTCCTGCGCCAGTTTCTAATTACTGGAAGATGCACTTTGATGGCTCAAAGGTGAAAGAAGGCCTTGGTGGTGGCGTAGTGCTTACGTCACCCAAGCGAGACCAACTCAAGTATGTGCTGCAGATTCACTTCAAGGCGTCCAACAATGTAGCAGAGTACGAGGCAGTGGTGCATGGCTTGCGAGTAGCCAAGGAGGTTGGCGTACATCGCATTATATGCTATGGCGATTCAGATCTGGTGGGGCAGCAAGTCTCTGGTACATGGGATGCTCTAGACGCCAACATGGCATCATATCGCTTCCTGGTGCAGTCTATGACTAGATTCTTCGAGGGCTGCGAGTTCCAGCACATCCACCGAGCAGAGAACGAAGCGGCAGATGAGCTATCCAAGTTGGGATCTTCTCGGCAATCCATCCCGGCGGGAGTTGCCTTGGAGCACTTGAGGAAGTCGTCCATCAAGCCTTCTCCCAACTCGGAGTCCATATTTGTTCCTTCTCTGCCAAGTGAGGAATCTGATCCCATGGAGATTGACTGGGAGAATGCTACAGGAAACCCGGGAGCTGCCGTCCTCTACACGGGGACTGCCACTCCTCACTCGGGGACTGCCATTCCTTACTCGGGGACTGCCATTCCTTACTCGGGGACTGCCATTCCTTACTCGGGGACTGCCACTCCTTACTCGGGGACTGCCATTCCTTACTCGGGGACTGCCAATTCATGCCCGGGGACTGCTGTCCTTAACCCGGGGACTATCGCATTCATTGAGGAAGTCCTTGACAATCGATCTGGGCTTCAGAGAAGTGCTCCCATCCCTAAAGAGCAACCAGAGGTGCCTGTCCCGATGGAAGTGGACGAACCAGTGTTTCCCACACGGGAGACACCGAGTTGGACCATGCCCATACTATCCTTTCTAAGGGACGGTACTCTGCCAGAAGATGAAGTGGCTGCAAGGCAGATTCAGAGAAAATCCAAGGGCTACACAATAGTCCGAGATGTGCTGCATAAGAGAAGTGCCACCGGCGTGCTGCAACGTTGTGTGGACCCAGCAGAAGGAGAAGAGATCCTGGTAGAGATACACCAAGGAGAATGCGGGCACCATGCCTCTTCTCGGGCGTTGGTCAAGAAAGCTTTTCGGCATGGCTTCTACTGGCTCACAGCACTGCAACAAGCTGAAGATATCGTGAGGAAGTGCAATGGCTGCCAGATGTTCGCGAGTAAGATTCACATGCCTGCTTCCGAGTTGAAGACAATTCCTATCACTTGGCCATTTGCTGTTTGGTGTTTGGACATGGTCGGGCCCTTCCAGCCGGCTAGAGGCAACATGACACATCTTGGTCATGGTGGATTCACCAAGTGGATCGAGGTGAAGCCTATTTGGAGGTGCGATGGGGCCTGTGAAAAATTTGAAGGATGTGATCCTGAGATATGGCTACCCGCACAGCATCATCACGGATAACGACACAAACTCCGCAGAGGGAGCAATGGTGCGGTTCTGCAGAGATAAGCACATCCGACTAGATGTTGCGTCTGTTGCGCATCCCGCCTCCAATGGACAAGTGGAAAGAGCAAACGGCATGGTACTGGCAGGCATAAAGCCAAGGCTGATGGAGCCACTGCTGAAAACACCTGGGTGTTGGCTAGATGAGTTGCCAGCGGTGTTGTGGAGTCTAAGGACTACCCCTAACCGGTCAACCGGCTACACGCCATTCTTCTTGGTATACGGGGCTGAGGCCGTGTTGCCAATAGACCTAGAGCATGACTCCCCCGAGTAACCCTCTACACTGAGGTGGAGGCGAGAGAAGCTCGAGAAGACGACGTTGACCTGCTTGAAGAAGCAAGAGAGCTGACTCTGTCACGTTCGGCTATCTACCAGCAAAACCTGCGGCGTTATCATAGCCGAAAGGTGAACCCAAGGGTTTTCCGAGAAGGGGACATGGTCCTTAGGCTTGTGCAGCGCACAGCCGGGATGCACAAGTTGTCTCCTCCATGGGAAGGGCCCTTCATTGTGAGCAAAGCGCTGCACAACGATGCTTACTATCTTATAGATGCGCGCCACCACAGGCGAACAGGGCAGATAAAATGGAGAGGAGACCAAGCGCCCTTGGAATGTAGCTCTACTCCGTCGTTTCCATTCGTGAGCAAAGATGTGTATGTACCCTCTTAACCGAGTTGAAATTCTACTCTGCAATCTGAAATTGATCTCGGGGACTGCCCTCGTCCAAACTTGCTCTTAGTGTTTTTACTCGGCTTTACCTTTTGCCTATTCGGTTGCTCTACTTCAAAATTCAAAGGTACATTGAGTACTGTGTTTAAACCTACATGCCAACTCTTCGACTTTGCTGCTGTCCGAAACCCGGCTTCATGGCAAGCAAGAGAACAAGCAAAAGGTCCATGAGCACAAGAAAAATTACTAAGGAAAGGAAGAGTGCAGGAACCGAGTAGGGTGCTTTTATTATCGTTCTGTGTCTTATCTTTTCGGCTAAGTGGTGGGCTTCGTTACTATGATTGTTTCTAAGCGGCTAAGTATTTGCAGCTCTACTCTTTAACTCTTGTGACTCGAATACCAAGAAAGCAACAAGTTGCGGGTAGAGCTGAGACGAAAAGAGAGAGTGAATAAGAAATACAACTCGGGGACTCGCATGATAACGCAACTCGGCATCAAGCCCAGGCTGAACAAATTGATTAAGTTGAAAATAACAAGTGGGAATAAAAATGAGTAGCAACGGAATAAAATAGTCTGATACATTTGCACCCGGCATCCCGGGGATCTGATAAGTGTTTGAGAAATAAAGCTGCAGGATAAAACTCAGGTTGAGGCGGTGTTCTCGGTGCTAGCCTTGGCTGCCTCCTCTTCAGCAGTGGCCTTGGTCGTGTCCGTTTCCAGGCTGGCGTCAACAGACTTCGCTGCTTCGTCCTCGGCGTTGGGCTCGGTGGCTACCTGGTCTGAAGTGGTCGTGGCCACCGAGACGGGCGTTGTCGCGGAGGTGGAGCCGCTGGCTTGGGCGCGAAGGTTGATGGTGTCGTCGAGGGCAGCTCCTGACGAGGTGCCGAACTCGAGCGCGGAGTTGTCGATCGACATCTCCACGTTCTCGTCCTCCTCGTCGCTACCCGCGATGACCGCGGCCTTCCCCTTCCCGTCTTTGGCGGCTGGAGAGTCGAAGTAGCTCAGGTCCGGCTCGTCGGTGTCCGTCTCCTCGTCTTCATCCTCCTCCTCGCCCTCGTCCACCTCGGTGTCAGGCTCGGTGAGGCCGTCGATGAAGGTTGCGGTGTCGGCATACTGCGCGATCTCGTGAGCAATCACCTGGCGAATAGCCACGCAGTCGGGGTCCTTCTCCCACTTGGAGTCTTGGCGCATCTCGCGGATGATCTGCATGTTCAAGTTCTCGTACCAAGTGGTGACGAAGAGCAGCATCATGTCCGCACCTGCCCGAGCTCCCGAGGCGCGCCATTTTTTCAATTCAGCTTTCACGCGCTGCAGCTTCAAGGCAAGCCCAGAGATCGTTGTCGGCGCGGAGTCCTCAGGCCAGAAGACGCTGTGGATCTGGAAGGCGACGCGCACCAACTCGGTGCCCACGCCCGCTAGCCGCGGACACTGGCTCTGCATAATCAGGATACTCTCCTCGATTTCTGCTCTGGTGTCCATAGGCTCGCCCTTCTCAACACGAGCTGCTCGGATCTTTTCCAGGGCGGGCACGCTAGAAGATTCAGGGTTGGGAAAGATTCCTGCAAGAGCTATCGAGAAGATCAGAAACGATAACAGAGTGGAAGCGTGAAACGAGAAGCAGAGAAGAACGGTGCAGCCGAGTAGCAGAGAAGCGGAGAAAAGGGAAAACTTACTGTTCAGATCATGGCGCAGCCCTAACAGCTGGGTCTTCCATGTTTCCTCGTTGGAGATGTGCTTCTCTTGGATCAAGCGGAGCTCCTCTAGCTGAGTGAAGAGCCCAGCGTTGCTTTTCGTCAGCACCTCACACTCCTGCTTGAGGGTTCTCTCCCTGGCCTTGGCTGCTGCTTCGCTCTTCGCCCTCTCGGCGATCACTCTATCCCTCTCAGCACCAAGGTTGATAGCATCCTGGAGCGCAGCCTGCAGCTGGACTTGGAGCTTCTCCATCTCGGTAGTGTGCTCTTTCAGCAACTCGACAGCCTGGCTGGACAATTGCTGCTGCACCTCAGCCGGTTTGAGGCAATCCTGATGTTCTTCAACAAACTTCTTATGATCTTCTGAAAAGAGCAGAGCACGGTTAGCAGAGAAGCGAAAGAAAGAAGTACAGGAAAGGCCGAGTAGACGGCAACGTACCTTCCAGTCTCTTAATGGTGGCCTGGCCATTCTCGACGAAGGAACGGCAGTTCTCGTGCTCGTCAGTTAGGGCCTTCAGCTTCCCTGCAGAGTAAAATTAGTTAGCGCAAAAAGCAAAAGCGGGCGTAAACACCAAACGCAAGAACCGCGCAGCTAGAAGCGTACCTTCAACTTCAGACAGCCTCAGAGTGTTGTTCATCACTTCCTTGTCGGTTTCCTCGGCGATCGTCTTCTCTTTTTCCAAGGCGGCAATGCGCCTCTTGGCAATGGCATGATTCCAGAGTAGCCGACGATGCAAGTTAGTCCGTTTCAGTACGCTATTCTGAGAAGCAAAAGAAACAAGAATCAGGCAAAGTACTTGAGATTCAACCCGAGAAGGCGGCTACTCGGGAGAGTGTCCGCCTACTCGGCCAGAATCTCGGGGACTGGGTGATGGATAAGGAAAAGAGGAAGAGTAGAAAAGAAGTGAAAATGCGACTCGGAGAGGATGATTAGGAACTTACCGTGTAGGATTGCTCGAGGTCCTCGGCGTTCTTGCGGTGGACAAACATCTTGGCAGCAAGTGTAGCAGAGGTGGTCGAGACGGTCATGGGTTTGCAACCCAAGTCCACCTTGTTCCAATCCTGACGCATATGGCTATCCTGCAAGAGCTATCGATGCCGTTCCAGTTGGGGTTGCCGAGAACTTTGCTGTCCCACTTGGCGTCGATGAAGCCTATCAGGTCGAGTACTTGCTCGAGGCTCTGGGACGTTATCGCCTGGTCTTGAACTCCCCGAGAAGCAATGGAGACGGACTTGTCTTGATTTGGCGCCGGGGGCCTGGAGTCCACTGCCACGGCTTTCCTCCCTTTCTGAATAGCAAGATTCCGGTCCTTGGGGGAAAAGCCGACCTGGTGCTGATGGCTAACCTTCACCATGTAATCAGGGTAGCAGGGCTGATCAGCTGTAGCGGCGGCGGCAGGAACCGCATTGGGATCGCGAATAACCAGCTGACTGGACTGGCCAGTTGATGTTGGCGGCGGCATGTCGGCAGCCTGCTTCTTTGTCTTCTCTTTCTGGGCAGTTGGCTTCGCGGTGACTGGCTTCTCGGTTTTCTGCTTTTCGGTCTTCTTCTCCTCCGCCTTCTCCTTCTCGGCGGCTTTCTTCTCCGCTGCCTCTTTCTCTGCAGCATCTTGGGCACTCTTCCGTGTAAGCGGCCTGGCCGGAGGGCTGGGTGCAGCATCGGTTGTCTGCACCGAGGAGGAATCAGGCTGAGCGCTACCCTGATTTGTTGGTGGCGCCAGGGGCACGCTATCCGGTGCGGCATCAGGCTGGGCGCTACCCTGCGCGGCGACTGGTTGCACGTCGCTCAGAGGGTAATGCCCAGTCGCGTCTTCTACCCGCTGCTCGGCAGCGGGATCCGGCTGTGAGGCATCCATTCTTCTACCGCGGCTGGGCCGCGGGGTCTTCTTGTCCAGCAGCCCCTGTTGCTGGCTGCTCCTCTCCTTCTTCCTGCCGCTCAAGGGCGGCGTCGTGGTGCATCTCTGTATCTTGATCTTGGTTCCCCTCGGCGGTGTTGGCCGGAGGAGAAGGTGGCTTCTCTTGGTGAGCGGCGTCATGCGCCTCCTGCTCGGCGCGGGACTGCGGCTCTGGCTCGGCGTTCTGGGCATCAGTGCCCTCTGATCGTGCGTTGGCGGCGTCGTTCTCATCGGCGTCGAGGTCGATTAGATTGTCGAAATCGATGGCAGCTTTCTTCTGAGTCTCGGTGGACGCAAGAGCGGCATCCGCGTCCAAGGGGGCTCTGAAGAGAAAATTGGGGTCATAAATAAGAAGAGGGCAGGGCAGGAGCAAGAGGCAAAAGGATTGGGAGTCAACCGAGAAGAACAAAGTAAACAGAAACATGCAACCGAGAAGGAACTTATCCCTTGCGGGAAGGAATCCCTGGCTTCTTTCTCTTCACGACCTTCTTGGTCGCCTTCTCGGTCGCCTTCTTCTTCTTGGCGGGAGGTTCTAGGGCGCCACTGCCTATCCGTTTGCGGGTGGCAGGAGCGGCAACTGCAAGAGGCTTGACGACCTGGGCCGCCTCGTCCTCATCATCATCCTCGTCTTCGCCGCCAGCATCAGCAGCATCTGTGAAATAGGAAGGAAGAAAAGCACTTCAGAAGCAGAAAGCGATTGGTTTGCGCTCGGTCAGAGGGATAAGTTCGATTACCTTCAACCTCATCCTCGGACCAGTCACGAAGAGACGATTCCGCGGGACGATCACCCGCCTGGGCGGTGTCGCAAGGATCGAGCTGGTCCGTGGTCTCGAAGGAGGCCTGGTCATCTTCCTCTCGGTCAGATGACCAGTTGCCCTCAAAGCGCTCACAGCTCTCAGCAAGCTGGCGGTCAAGGACCTGAAAGACAGAGAAACATTGCAAATTAGCCGAGTAGCGTAAAGGCATTCTACCCGGATGGGCGTGCAAACACAAAGCACACTAAGCCTAGGGAAATTTGCTAGGTATCCTACTCGGCAAGGCGTGCAAACAGCAAGCACATTAAGCCTAAGTATTTCTCCTAAGTATGCTACTCGGCAAGGCGTGCAAACATCAAGCATACTAAGCCTAGGCAGTTCTGCAGAGTGCTCTACTCGGCGCGGAATGCAATTGCTAGTCGCGGCAAGGAGGGAAGGCTATCTACTCGGATTACATATATACTGGAAACAGAGTAAGGAGAACATACCCGTGGAATCGGCTTCGTGCGGCTGAAGGGGATGAACCCGTACTGCCAGTTATCTCGGAGTCCTGTGGTTAGGATGGACCTTGCGTGCGCGGCGACTTCCGCGTTGCTGAGCTCGAACGTGGTCGTCCGAGTGCAGTCGCGGGGGCCTCCCAAGTAGCACATTGGGTGGGAGCGCTGCTGCAGAGGCAGCACCGGTTCCGGATCCAGCAGGCGACGGGATCGTCGCTCTTGAGGCCCTCTCCGATTAGCTCAGCGAGCCGCTCCTCCATCTGCACGGCGTTGCGGTCGTTGGAGGGCTTCGTCTTCCAATTCTGCCCGGATGGAGCCCGATTGCTCCAGGCAGGCAGGTTGATGCGGTCTGTTACCTTTCCCCCCTTTGTGGCGGGGATATTCTTCACGTAGAGGAAGGATTTTTGCCACATACGGACGGAATCCAAGCCCTTGATGCGAGGGTGATTGGTTCCCGTCCGCTGCACCATCATGGCGCTGCCGGTGTCGGTTACCCGGCTGCCAGTGGCCGCGCCGTCCTTCTTCCCGGTGCTCTGCTGACGGAGGTGGAAGTACTTCAGCCATGTCTGCACCGTGGGGCGGACGCCGAGAAAGGCCTCGCACACCACGGTGTGATAGGCGAGGAAGACGACCGCGTTTGGGGGGAGATGGTGCATCTGGACACCGAAGTGGTCCAGAAAGGAGCGGAGGAAATCGGATGCCGGCAGGCCGAATCCTCGCGCGAAGTGCGCGAGGAAGACGACATGCTCGCCCTCCCGCGGGGCCGGAACGAGTTCGCCGTCGGACGGCCGGCACTGAACACCAGGAGGAACCCTCCGGATGTTCACGAGCCAGGAGCAGTCATCGACGGTGACATCAGAACCAGCCCAGCCGGCGCGAGCAGCCATGGCACCGAGTGAGAAGGTGGTGGAAACTTCGGAAGAATCTGGTGGAAAGAATGAATCCGCGGCGGCGCAAAGAGTTGCGCGGCGGCGGAGCGCTCGGTGTCGGAGAAGAAACAGAGAGGCGAAAGAAGAAAGTACGGAGGAAGGAGAAAAGGAAGTTACCGGTGGGGTTATTTATACCCTCTCCTCAGATTACCGTTACCATCGGGGTAGTGGGATCGATCGTGGCCATAATTCTCGTGTGGTGGGACCTGTGGCCGGTTAGAAACGCACGTAAGCGCGGAACGCGCGCGTAACGGCCACAGTCGATCCCACGACCAGATCGTGGCCTATTACTGCGCTTGATGGGACATGACGAGCCGGTGGGCCCACTCCGTGAAAACTGGGCGCGTGGCACGTCGTGTCCTGGGCAGTGAGACGTCGGGGTAGCTGATGCACGACACGTGTCCAGTTGCGGCACGGAAGGCTGGATTGTGCTCTGCGCTGCAGAGACTCTGCTTGAGAAATTCTCTAAGTCCTTTTACTCGGACGCAGATAAGAAGACTAGCCCTATTCGGAAGAAAATAGACCCAAGGTACTCTCCATAGTGCTACTCGGAGGTTTCACTCGGCATCGTGAGGCTCAAGGGTGTTGTTGCAAAGATTGGTTTTAAGCTGGCAGAGCCTAGTGAACGAGTTCGCAAGACTCTACCAGCTTCGGGGACTGCTGTCGGGGGGTTACCCCCGAGTAGGGTAAAGGCAAGTGGTAAAGGAAACAGTCAGAAGAGAAGTTTGGTCGAGTAGCCACCTACCCGGTACTCGCTACCCGGTCGACTGCTACTCGGTCTTACGAAAAGATGACCAGAAGGAGATATTAAGAGAGTTATGTCCGTTCGAATAGAAGAGCTGGTCCGAGTAAGATTGGCGGGAATCTACTCGGGCCAGAAGTCAAAGGAGCCGTTCTGACACAGGATCCCGCGTATCCTGGGTCCGTACTTGGCACTATTCAAACTACTGTTCATCTGGGACCGGCCTGCCTGACAGTGACAGTGTGGAAGCAGGCGGTCGCAGGATAAGGGGGCCCTACTCTGTGTTTGGCACAGTGATACCAGACTGTCCCCTTGGTTTTGCCCAACGACTTTCCGATGCAGCCAAGATTAGGAACCAAAGCTGTCAGCGGGAACTCGGAAGAAGGACGATGTGCACACTATGTCGACACTTGTCCGTGTTTGGACGTTTCCGGCTGGGCACCACGTATATAAGGTGCCCCGCCGCCTCCTGCGTGAGGATCGAACACATCGTGACCTAGATCGCATGCTGGGACACAAGGAAACCCTAGATTCTTGACCTAGTTCATCACGTAGAGAGAAGAGTGGCTACTCGGTAGCAAGAACATTGTACTGTGGCTACTCGGTGAGACACCAGAATACATAGAGAAAGGCAGGAGTAGGGGTTTTACCTCCTCACGAGGGCCTTGAACCTGGGTAGATCGTGTTGTTTGCAGTGCTTAGTTCTTACCTCACGCGGCTACTCGTCGCGTGATCCCTCCCCGAGCACCTCCAGCGTCCATTGTTCCCACATCTTTAGCCATCCTATGGCATCTGCCGTGACACCACCACGACACCCACAGTGTGAGTTATCCTTGGGTTGCTTCCTTAGTAGGGGGTGACATTGGATGGGTTTGTTTGGTGAGTAGTTGTAGTTGGTTACGATACGCTATCTTATCCCCCTCTTTTAGCCGGATGTCTTAATGATTTCCTCTGTAGTTAGTTAGTGCAGCCCGCTGCTGCTTATTTGCAATAACCCCTTCCTTTCCGTTGATCCCAAAGTATTTGTATCTTGTGAAGACTGGCTACGCCGGTATCTTGTGAGTATGGTTTATCCACTTGCCAGTACTTAACCGTACTGACCCACGAATCTTTTTTCGTGGCTGCATATTCAACATTGCAGTCAACAGGTTTGAAGTCTGACGACGTTAGCTTGGGAATCCCTCCGGCTTGGCCTGGGCAGGGATTGGACGCTCTCGGTTATCTTCAGGACTCTTAGTCCAATTTGTATCTTGTCCGTAGACGGACGATATGTTGTTTCTTCCGCTGTTATTTGGATCTTTGTATTGTATCAGTTGTATCCCTGACTCGTTTGAGTCATCTTGTATATCTCTTTTCTGTTGTTGTTGTGGACTATTCGTGAACTGTTGTAATGTTATCACAAGTGGCAACCTGGAATCGGTTATTATGCGGATTTGGCGGAAATGCTGAAATCTGCATAGTGCCCGATCTCGGGGCGTCACATTTATGTTGAGTCTCCATCTTCTAACTTTATGCACAGTTGAGAGAGCATTTTTGCCATTCTTAGTTTTATGTGCATTTGTCCCAGAAACATTATTGATTGATTCATTATGTGTCATTGCTTGTTCTCAAATTATTTGTTCTAGTCTTCCTCATGAACTTTGAAGGTGTCCTAGCATTTATGTTTTTCCCCACTCTTAAGGACTAGCGAAATACCACTTTTCCATGCTTTCTCTATACTTGAAACAAACGTATATCTTTCTTTGCATTGTTATTCATGATCTTTTATTTGAATTACTTCTCATGATGCAAAGTGATTTCTATGCTTTATTATTAAAGTTCTATTTATCATGTTTGTGCTAAAGTTCTATGATCTCAGCTTACATATGCTTTTACATATTATGATCAAGATTGTGTGGTAGCATGTCACCCCATAAATTATTTTGTTTTATCGTTTACCTACTCGAGGACGAGTAGGAACTAAGCTTGGGGATGCTTGATACGTCTCCAACGTATCTATAATTTCTGATGTTCCATGATGATTTATGCCAATTGCTACATGTTTTCTCCCTTCTTTATAGCATTTTTACACGTTTTCCGGGACTAAACTATTAACAAGATGCCAAGTGTCAGTTCACCGTTTTCTGCTGTTTTTTATTTCAGAAAAGTTGTTCCCGAAATATTCTCGAAATTGGACCCCACAAATCCCGAAGTTCCTATTTTCCCAGGAAGCATCCAGAAGAACGAAGAGGAGTCGAAGACGCGCACCAGGGGGCCCTCACCATAGCCAGGCGCCCCCCTTGGCCGCGCCTGGTGGAGGTGAGGCCACCCTGGTGGCCCACCGACACCGCCCTTTCGCCTATTTATTCCCCTCCGAAGGAAAACCCTAGGCACCTGATAAAAAATCCCCAAAAAGTTAATCAGCCGTCGTCGTCGTCAACCCTAGATCAGGGGGGTTCTGAAGCTGAGTGATGCGTGAGTAGTTCATCCTTGGACTACGGGTCCATAGCAGTAGCTAGATGGTTGTCTTCTCCTCCTATGCCTCAATGTTTAGATCTCGTGAGCTGCCTAACAGGATCGAGATTGTCCATATGTAATTCTATGTGCTGTGATTGCTGGGATCCGAAGAATATTGAACTTATGCCAAGTTGATTATAGTCTTTATTGCACATGTTATTTGTGATCTTGCATGCTTTCCGTTGCTAGTGGTTGCTCTGGCTAAGTAGTTGTAGTGACTCCAAGAGGGAGTATTTATGCTCGATAGTTGGGTTGATGCCTCCATTTCGCTTGTGCTCGAGTGACACAAACGTGAAGGGGGAGGATGTGCTCTTGCCACTAGGGAGAAAACAGCGGTGTGAGTGCCCACGTGCACAATCATTGCTTACATTGCACACATTGCTTGATGCGATTATATGTTGCTTGCAAGTTAATACCTAAGGGGTTTCGGATGATAAACTGAGGGTGGATTAATAGTCATAGATGCAGTTGGATTACGGTGTATGTATATTGTTGTAATGCCCGCACTAAATATCGTAGTAGTCATCATGTCATGAATGTGCACTACGGTGCAACCTCTATTTGTCAATTGCCCAGATGTAATTTGTTCACCCAGCATGCTATCTTTTATGGAGAAACACCACTAGTGAACCTATGAACCCCGGTCCATTTTCCTACACTGTTAAACAAACCACTACAGTTCCCTGCTTTCTTTACTTACTGCAAGCATACACTATTTTACACACTATATGTCTAATCTTTGTTTTCAGCAAAACCGGTGAGATTGACAACCTCACTGTACCGTTGGGACAAAGTATTTTGGTTGTGTTTTGTGTAGGTTCCGTGTTGTTGCTGACACCGGTGAGGCGCCATCACCACCGTCAGTGGCATCAACCTTCCGAAGATCCTCTATCTCCTACTGGATTGATAACATTGGTTCTTAGCTGAGGGAAATTCTTACCGCTGCACTCATCACACCCTCCTCTTGGGGTTCCCAACACACCATCGATAGCAAAGGATTTCTGGCGCCTCAAGGCACTATTAAGGTGAAGCAAAACCGCCATCCTTTTTGC